>SNQJ01S0046964.1:0-20937 GCA_010110895.2 Picea sitchensis | reverse complement strand
CTTGTGTTTTTCGATCTGCCCTTTTTCATTGAGTTTAGTTTTGTAAACCCACTTGACACCAATACTCTTCTTGTGACTTGGAAAATCAACAAGATCCCATGTCTTGTTCTTTTCAATAGAGTCAATTTCTTGGTTCATGTCTTGAACCTAATGTGGATCCTTAGCTACTTCCTTAAAAGATGTAGGTTGACATGACATTAAAGCAAAGAGGTTGTGTTGTTCAAAGTCATCCAACTGCTGATGGATTTCTCTCAAACTTCGAGTTCTCTGATTTTTTGGTTCAGAGAATGATTCTCTGCTGGAATTTGAGTTATCCTGAGAATTTTTAGGTTGTCTTTGTAATTGCAATCTTGGAAGAATAGTTTGAGGTACTTGCTGTTATGAATTTTCTGTATTTTCTGAACTTGGTAGCAATGGATTTTGACTGTCCATTTGCTGATTTTCTGAATCATTCCAGAATTGATTTTCCAGAAATTTTACATCTTTGCTGAGAATTTATTTCTTGGTGATTGGATTGTAAAGCCTGTAAGATTTAGATGTTTCACTATATCCAGTGAAAATACAATTCTCACTTCTGTCATCAAGTTTCTTCCTTAATTCGGAAGGTATGTGAGCGTATGTTATGCATCCAAATGTCCTTAGATGCACAAAATTGAGCTTTGTCCCACTCCATGCTTCTTGGGGAACTTTCATATTTACACTTGTGGTTGGAGATCTATTCAAGAGATAAACTGAGCATGCTACTGCTTCAAACCAAAAAGTATTTGAAAAACTTTTATTTTTAAGAAGTGTTCTTTCCATATTCATTATTGTCTAATTTTTCCTTTCAGCCACTCCATTCTGTTGTGGAGTATACCTGGCTGTTGTTTGCATAATAATTCCTTGTGATTTGCATAATTTTGAAAATTTTCTGGAGTTGTATTCTCCTCCTCCATCTGACCCGAGTTCTTTGATATATTTGCCACTATGTTTTTCAGCTTCTGCCTTGAATTCTTTGAATTTTGCAAAAGTTTCAAACGTGTGTCTGAGAAAATAGATCCATATTTTTATGCTAAAATCATCAATAAACATTAGAAAGTAAAATCTACCACCTATTGACTATGTTTGCATTGGTCCACATAGGTCAGTGTGAACAAGTTCAAGATGTTGTTTGGCTTGATTTGATGACTGTGGAAAACTAGTGCTCTTATGTTTTCCAAATATGCAAGACTCACATGGGGGAATTTGCTCTTTAAATATAGGAAGACCTTTGACCATGGAGTTCTTCTGAAGAAGACTTACACTATGAAATGGTAGATTTCCAAATCTTGTATGCCAAATCATTGTTTCATTTAGGGTTGATGCACTTTGTGCATATTGTTGGCTCAGATTTGTAGTCATATGGATTTTAGAAATTAATTTTCTGCTTGGGATTTTGTCATATATCTTGCAAGATGATCCCTTAAAAAGTACCTTATAGCCATGTTCAGTGAGTTGTCCTACATTGAGAAAATTATGTTTCAGATCTGGAACATGATAGAGATTGTTTATGTCTTTCTTTACATTCTGTTTAGTAAGAATAGGAACAGTTCCTTTTCCTTGAACCTTAACTAAGTAGTCATTTCCAAGTGTAATATCAGATGAGATTGAAGAATCAATGCATGAAAGTAAATCTTTGTTACCTATCATGTGATTGCTGCATCCACTGTCCAGCAACCAGATATCTTTAGGTTGTTGTTCAGTCTTGTGGCATGAAAGAAACATACCTCCTGAGTTTCCTCCCGTGTGATTTGACACATGTGCTCTGCCTGAGAGTTGATCTGCTTACTTCTTCCTGCATTCAGATTTGTAGTGCCCATACTTTTTTCAGTAATAGCATTGAATTCTTGATTTCTCATTTGATCTTCTCCCTATGCCTCTTTGAGGCTGGAAATTCTGATGTTGATTTTGTTGTTGTTGTCTTTGACCTTGGAAATTTTGATTCGGATACTGTTGTCTATTCCCTCCACTGGAGTGATGGTTATTGTGATTGCTCCCTCTTCCTTGGTGACCTCTGCTTCTTCCTCTACCTCTCCCTCTGCTGAAGGAGAATTGAGTTTTGAAAGCATTGGAGATTGACTCATCTATGAGATGCAGTCTAGTCTCATGTGTCATCAGAGAACCAATTAGTTCATATGTTGAAAAACTTGACAGATCCTTGGATTCAAGGATTGCTGTTACAACCAGTTCGAATTTCTTTGTTAAACTTCTGAGATTTTTCTGAACAATTCGTTGATCAGTGATGGCTTCACCAGTCAGTCTGATTTGGTTCACGATGCCCATGACTCTGGTCATCAAATGATCCACATTTTCGGACTCTGTCATCCTTAGAGTCTTGAATTGCATCCTCAAGGTCTACAGTTTAACATTTTTTACCCTGTCATTTCCTTGATAGGAAGATTTAAGGATTTCCCAGGTCTGTTTTGAAGTACTAGCGCCTGTGATTTTTGAGAAAATTGAATCATCCATAGAATTTTGAATCCAAAATTTAGCTTTATTTTCTTTGTTCCTATGTGTTTCCTGAGCAATTTGCTGCAGATTGGTCATAGCAGAAAGGGCTGCTGGATCTGGTTCCACATATCCAAGATCCACTGTATCCCAACACTCTTGTGCTTGCAAGAAATATTTCATCCAAAGAGACCAGAACTCATAGTTCTTTCCAAGAAGAATCGGACCCTGTGTTGGTCCTAAATTGCTAGATGTCACCATATTTTTATTTTTTTTTAAATTTGAACTAGTCATAAATAAAATTCTTAATTACCTGTCTCCTGCGTGTGATTTGCAGTGACTTCGGAACTCTACGTTCAAAATTTCGTGAGTTTTTTGCTTCGAGATTCTGACGTCGGGACTTCATTACACAAGTCCTCTGATCTCTTGTCTCGCCAACCTCTGATCACCGAAACACCGATTTGCCAATGGACGAAGAGAGCTTATCGGCCTTGAATTTTTCCTTAGTCACCGTGCAATGTGAGCACACACCTTGATATTAAAGCGCTATGGGATTTTCTGGTTCTCTGTCTTTCAAATTGCCGAAATGCGAAATATGCCTTTGGAAAATTCATCGGTCCAGATCTTCCTATGATCTGACAGTCCATAATCTATCGAGATTTCGCGATTCATTATTTCGCGAGTTTAGAATTCTTGTCCCAGAGTTTTCGAAACCATGAACTCCGAAATGCCGATTTGCCGAAATGGTGTTAACATCAGTTAGCCCCTTGGGCTATACCTCTAGTCCACATGACCTCTCCTGATATGACCATAGTCACTTTCAGGGTTTCGTGACTCAAACGCGTGACCACTTGGTCTCTTAACTCCCGAAAAACTGATTTGCGAAATGCTGATGGCGCTTTCCTTTCGGGACTTTCCCCGATAGCCTTGATTGTTTCCACGTGTTCCCTTATGATGGATGGTCCTCGTCATTTCGCGATTTCACGACTTGTGACTCCAAATCCTCTGTCAACTTGAAACCCCGGTAGCCAATATGCTGACGGTTTCCTTGATGTTCGCCACGTGTCCGAACAAATGAACGACCGTGCTCTTTTCGATATTTCGCAATTTGCAATGTCGGGATTTCGCATATCGAGGTGTTGGAGAGCAATCTCCTTCGCTCGTCCAACTCGCGATTCCCAATTTTGTGATTGGATCATATCGATGACTCACGATCTATCTCAATCCAATGGTCCAGAACGACTCGTGATTTCACGATTCACGAATTCTCACGGCAGTCTTCTGACCTTTACACCTTACGAGTTAGCGAAATGCCGAGATATCACCACTTTTTTCTTGATGGAGGGTCCAAATGCTGTCGGGATTTTGCGACTTCACAAGTCGAAATTTCTCCAGTGCACTTCAGAGGACTAAACCTCATGCACCTTCTCACTGATCCAACGGCTGTCGGGCCTCTGTGCAAGATCTAACGGCTGAAATTATTTCTCCTTTTCCGCACTCTCTTCATCCCTTATGAACTGGTTTCCCACTCTGGATCCGTTCGTAGGACAAATCTTACGACCGCGACGGTTGTTCTTTGAGCCTGAGACGCGTGCTTTACTGCCTTTGCAAGGATTTTCTCTTGCAAAAGAAAAATTCGTGAATCTTTCAAAGATTTGAAAGAATTTCATGAGTTCTTTGTTCTCTGCTCCAATCTTTGATAGATTAGAGAGAATTCCCGTAAATATTTAAATGATTTTTCCTTCTGTGCGAATCTTTATTGAATTTGAGCGACTTATTTGAGTTCTTCAAATGTTCCTTCATCCTGCAGCTCTTCTTTGTGAATCTTTGATAATTCTTTGAAAATTGAACAAGAATCTTTACTGTTTGTTCCTTCTTGGTCTCTGCTTCCTTCTCGTGTTTCTGCTCTTCGAAACCTTCGAGCGTAGTACGCTCTGCTACATCGCGTGAGCTTCTTATGGTGATCTTTTGAGTGTATAAGCGGACAACTTCCTCGTGGAAGTTTCCTGCGAGGATCTTTCAAGAGTATGACAGTCAACTCTCCAAGCCTTGTGAAAAGTCTGTGTTGAATGATCTCAAGATCCGTGTAATCTCTGCGCTATTTTGAGGATCGTGTTGTTCTCCAGCCTATGTGAAGAGGCTTACTATTGTAGCTCTGATACCATGATAAATTGTGAAGAAAGAAATGCAGAGAGAAAGAATAGAACAAAAAACAGTATATTAGAATATATGAAGAAGAGTACAATGAGAAGAGTTAATGAAGAATATGTGAAGTAGTGAAGTACTATGCAAAGGGAAATAGCTGAGCTAAATAGGATCAAGAAAAACAAGAGTACAAAGTACAGCTGGCCAGGACAACTGGCAGTGTACAGTCAGCCTATTGAGGTTACATTATATTTAACAATTTTCACGGAAAGAAAAATTACTAATTCTTGAGTTGTTATCACACAAATTATCTCGGATCTGGGCACCCAAGGGAGAGCTCAATAAATCAAGGCACCATACAACAATCAACTTAGCAATGTAACGTAGAAACGAACACCCACAACTTTCACTTTAAATATGTTAATGAGAAGATCCAAATTTTGAGTGTTCGTCAAGGGTAGCAACCTCCATTCCTTAAGTTGGAATCAGGAAAATTGTTAACTTGTTGGAAACCCCACCCATGGCTTAAGAATTCCAAGAAATATATTTGAGAGAGTTGCCATGTAAAATTCATTCCAATAAATAGCTAATCCTTAGAGGCATATGAAATACGATTTTGGTGCATTGGATTAATCCTCAGCGTGAATAAAATTATGTAGGTAGAACTTCATACAACGACTAACGAGGATCACATTCCAATGATGAATATCACAGTACATAAATCGTTCAACATTTTTCTAAGACTCCACTAGCAGTGAACATCAAAGGAAGTCTGGGTGGTAGATTAAGAGTTGGTTGGGTAAGCATAACCAAGGGATTTGAACTTCTGACCTCTTGTAAGAATATATATATTTTTAGGGTAGATGCGAGGAGAAATTTTATTCAAAAGGTATCCATAAGCCATGAAGGCTATAGGGATTTCCATAGTTTGAATTCCAAAAATAACCAAGTTAAAAATTATGGCAACATCTACACAGAAATACCATGAATTAATATGTGAAAGGACAGCGGAACAAGGAACGCTAATCTATTTGGTAGAATATGAATGACCATCATTTAGAAATTCCTTTCTATATTATGTAGCCCATCAAGAAATCTTGCCAATCCTGTATCAGAAAATCCTTTACAACTGACAACAAATTTCTAAACATATATACGAATTAAGGTAAATACAAATGCAAATCTCAATTAAAATACTGTAACCGAAGACGAAGACTAGCCTCGGCAACTGGCATCCCTCTAACCTCCCGCTTTCTAATCTTTGAGACTTGACCGGTACCTCCTAACCAACATTAGGGGTACTCTTCTTCCCCCTTATCCCCCCAAGCTACAAAGGGGCCATGCACACAAAACCATAAAAATACTCTAGCATCAAGCTCACCTCGCAAGGTAAAGGCACCACTTCCTCTCACGCTGGGTATCCCAACTCTCACAAGTAAAATTAGTCAAAATTTCTCCAGCATAACCTTACACATAACCCTTGTGTTATTTTTTTCCCTCTTTTCCATTTTCTTTATAGGAGTTTCCTTAATTACACCTTCCCACTTGCACAATTAATTTGATTTTTAATTAAATAATTTAGAATTATTCCCCCCGTACACTTGTCATCCTTTCCCCAAGTTGCACAAGTAAATTCCTCAATTTAATTTAATTAAAGTCATTTTCCCTCACCTTTCCTGAAAGCGCCTCTTAAATCACTCCTAGTTGTCTCTTTATTCTCCTTACTCCCAATTAATGACTGACACCTTACTAAATCAGAGTTGCGTTAAAATATGATTCTTCTCTAGTTAGACTAGTGTTAACTATACTCTAGATTCCTTTCTATGCATACACATTCTCTCATCTTTCTTTCTTTCTTATTTTAGAAACTCCCTTTTAATATTTTCTTACACATGTGTGCCTTAAATCAAATATTTAGGATTATTTCGTTTTACTTAATTCTTTAATTTATTTACCTCATTTCGTTTTACTTAATTCTTTAATTTATTTAGGCTTAATTTGTGAATAGGATTAGACTTCCACTTGGGATTTACGATTAATAATTTCAATCCTTAATTATTTAATTAAATCCGACAATGCTTAAATATTTTACAAGGTTTGATTATTCGCTCAAGGCTTTCTAGGCCACCTAGATTCGTTGATTCAATTTTATTCTTAACTCATGCAGCATGCCCTTCAAGACGCATTCCCATGCATGTAAGGGTGTTGCTTGACTTTTTATTGGTTTTGGTAGTTTTCCAACCCCTGGAGTCAACACTCCATTCGGGTGGCCCTGTGAGAGACTAAGGGTTCTAAGGAATAAGGACCCTGCCTTATTGAGTACCCCTTAAAAATATCCGTGAGGGACTGTCTTAGTCTACCATCATGACATTGTGGACTTCTCGAACTAGGTAATTGTTAACCTACAATTAGAACCACGATGTGAGTGATAATAGGTTGTGAAAAGGATGTTGCCACGCCTCTCTCTCAATATCTAGTCTATGTGCATGGCTCCTTTACCCCTTATGTGAGTCATAATAGAAAGAAATCGTTATCCCGCATCCTACTATAATCGATCATATTTCACATATGCATAAATGAAATACTCAAACCAATACAATTCACTCCTTGACTCAATTTGGAGTCCAAGGAGGTCCATTGATGCCATCGTCATCCAAACTCTATCCATGTCTTTCACACGTAGGGAAAACTTGTCAATATCATCTATCAATATGGATATATCAATAACATCAATCATAACCATCAATATCATCATAAAAATGCATAAGAAAATTATATAACCATGTACTATAACCGGATCACTTGCATGCAAGTGTCCTCAAAGAATAAGTCGATAACATGTGCTCGCAAAAGCGGGATGTCACATACACTCCCTCTTGTTTTAAACTTCATCTCGAAGTTTTACAATATAAAAAATGCAATAATAAAAGTATCTGACAAGACATATATGTTTAATCTATCAAATACATACGAAAATTGTTGGCACATATCATATGTGTCCTCCTAGGTAGCCGAGTGTGGACTATAATTGTCCCACTGGACCTTGACCTGATTGATTATTTAATGTCATAGTTGTCAGATGGGATGGTCCATAATGCATATTGGCTCCATCGTGAGTGCACCCTCGTCTGACACCTGCAAATAACTCATATCAATCGCATGTGTAGGATCACTAACATAATGTCTCAAAAGAGATACATGAAATACATTGTGCATACACCTCAAAGAATCAGGCAAGGCTAGTCGATAGGCCATGGGCCTTTCATTTCCACAACTTCGAAAGGTCCCACAAACCTAGCAGAGAGTTTATCTCCCTTTCCAAACTTGATCGAACTCTTATGTTGTCTCACCCACAAGAAAACTCGGTTGCCAACTTCATAATGGTGGTCAACCCGATGCACATTAGCATGACTCTTTTGTTGATCTTTTGTTTATTTAATTCTTTGTATTATCGTTTTCATTTGTTCTTCCCTCTCTTGGATCACTTTTGCTCCTACCAGGGTCCTATCCTCAATTTGATCCCATCTCAAAGGTGCCCGACACAGTCTCCCATAAAGAAACTCAAACGATGCCATCTTAATGGTACTTTGATAGTTTTTGTTGTAGACAAAATCTACCAGTGACAAGAACTCTTCCCAATGATTTTGTTGGTCCATCACATACATATGCAACATATCTTCAAAAATTTGGTTTTTTCTTTCTGTCTTCCCATTGGTCTCAAGGTGATACGTTATATTAAAATTAAGTTGTCATATTTGTGACTCCTAGATGAGCCATGTACACTGCTCTATGATCTTCTCTTAAGATCAAACTTCTCAATTCATCATTAGGCGATATGTAAATCTAGTTATTATACCTCATCAATATATCATTGTCCAATGTATAACCTTTAAACCTTGGTACAATCATGGTGTCTTGTTCGATATTTTCCATAGCTTCTTTATACCAGTCATCGTAGAACTGTATAGTTAGAATCCTTCTTAAAAGATTCATCTGAATAGGTATCATCAAGAATATGTGTGGTATTTGAATCAACGCATCTGCCACTCTGTTCACTAATCATTTTATGTAAGTAATCTCAAAATTGTATTCTCTAAGCAATTCTAACCATCTCAATTGTCGCACGTTCAAGTCACTCTATGTAAATATGTGTTGCAATCCACAATGATATGTTTTTAGTTTGAATTTCCATCCAATTGGATAGTGTCTCCACACTCTCAATGCATACATAATGGCCACTAATTCCAAATCATGAGTGGCGTAGTTCTCCTTATACATTTTTAATTTCCTTCAGATGTAAGTGATCACGCAACCGTCTTGCATCAAGACTTTGCCTAAGACTTCCTTGGATGCATCTGTTCATACCAATAATTATTTGTCCATGTCAATGACCCTTAGTATTGGTGTTATCGTCAACAACCCTTTCATTCATTGAAATTATTCTGCACACTTCTTGGTCCATACAAACTTTTTATTTTTCTGCAATTTCGGGATCGGATTTGCTATCTTCAAAAAACCTTTGACGAAGTGTCAGTAATATCTTGTTAAAACCATAAAGCTACATAATTATGGTATGTTCTTTGGCATAGGCCATTCCATAATATCCTCTACCTTTGTTGGATGCACAACGATGACTTCAACAGATATAACATGCCTTAAGTAATGAATCCTCAATTGGTAAAAAGAGCATTTTGACAGTCTCCCATATAATTTTTGTTTTCCTAAACACTGTAGTGATAAGTGCAAATGTTCATCATGTTCTTCCATCGTTCGAGAATATATCAATATTTTCATGAATGAATACTTGAAAAAACTTGTCCATGTATTCATGGAGCACCCCATTCATTAAACTCATGAATACCCTGGGGTGTTTGTCAGTCCAAATGAGAAAACGATAAACTTATAATGTCTGAACCTCATATTAAATGTGGTCTTAGGAATATCTTCCTCTTTAATTCGTAAGTGGTGATAACCTGATCTCAAGTCGATATTTGAAAACATTGTTGCACCTTTCATTTGATAGAACAAATCGTCTATTATTGGAAACGGATATTGGTTCTTGATCGTTTCCTTTTTCAATTGATGGTAGTCAATACAAAGTCTCCATGACCCATCCTTCTTTCTTATGAAAATAACAGGCACACCCGAAGGTGACACACTTGGACATATAAGTCCTAGGTTCAACAACTCCTTCAATTGCATTTTCAACTCTTGTAACTGAGGAGTTGACATCCGATAAGACGTTCTTTCTATCAGTTCAGTTCCAGGTTTCAAGTCAGTTATAAACTCCAAATCTCTTTTGGGTGGCAAACCTGGTAACTCATTTGGGAACACGTCAACAAACTCTCATACTACCAGAAGGTTTTCTAATCCTTCCACCTCTCCCTTTTTGTTTAGCGCTAATATCACATATGCAATACCCCAAGGTCGAGCCCCTTTTGAATTGTGATTTTTCTTATAGGCTGGTGAGCCACGTGGTTGTAAGTTGAAAGACTTATGTGTTTATTAGGCTGGTAAGCCAGATGCCAAGGCTGGGAGCCTGATATTTTGTTTGTATATGTAATTATGCAGATCATTAATAAAAACATAAAAATTGTTGCATGTAGACCCTCCACGAAGAAGAGTTATGGGGGAATAAGCTCCACTAGGTATGGTAAGGAAGGGGGGGCTAAGTATTTGGACCTAGGGGCTAAGCTAGGGGCCTTACCTCTATAGGAATTATATTTTAATATTATTTTTTGAAGACTAAGGTAGACATTATATATTTTGTTATCTTAAGTTCCTGGAAAGTGGGATGTAAGCTAAATGGAGTGCATGCAACTCCAGGAAGACAAGTGTTGACTTGGGCTCATGCAGTTAAAAGATGAAGTGTCAGCTGTGTTGAGGGGTTCACGAGTCATTCTTCCATCATCCACCTGAGTTCATTCTGCCATTCTCCCATCCTGTACGTGAACCCATTTTTTCCTCTACGTCTGACCTCTGCCTACCCTCATACATCTCTAGAACCATAATAGCATGGATGATTTTAGGGGATAAATTTCTCTCATGGGCTAATTTTCCATGGTTTTTCCCCCAAAAAGATTCACTGTTCTAAAAATTATTCGCCCAAATTCTATAGGATAAAATTATTTTACCTTAACAATCGCCAAAATTTTATACAAACTATATAAAATCCTTAGGTATTTAAATATTTTTACAAAAATATTGCCAAACATTTTATAGTTGGCATAAGAAGGATTAGTAATATTTGCTAAGGTTTCTATAGCTTAAAATAAATTTCCATACTTAAAATCATCCCTGCAGAATAGGGAATCTGTCCTGTGTTGTTTCCTGTGAAGCTCGACGCAATTGTAGTTGCGTGAGTCGTGTTGTGACTTAGTGTTAGGTTGTTGCCTCTTCGGGTGTCCATACTCATTTTTCCCTATTGATGTTGCTATTTATATTGTTGTTGTTTTCAACCATACCCAGATATAACTAAGTCGAAGACTAGTTATCAGACTTATGAGCAACTCTCCTAGGTGAGAGAGTCTTCTAGGAAGTGAGTTCTCCTGGAAGGGATTCCTGTAGCATCCACAATACTCTGAGACTTTTGGTCTAGCTTGTTGTTGAAGCCCAAGGTAAGGGAGGTGTACTAGTTGATGCACTTGTATTAGTGAAGGTGTATCCTCCTGGGGTGGAGCAGGTGTGTGGGGAATGAGGGCCTGTGTGTTGTGGGCGTAAGTGGCTCTTCAGATAAAAGATCCTTCATGTTTCTTTGTGCAACTTCCTTGTTGTCCTTTCCAAGCCTATAATTCCCTTTCCTAGGTGGAGTTTAGTCCCAGCTCGAGGGTGACCTACTGCTAAGAGTGATGAGAAGCACGGTCTAAGGTTGGGAGGTTTTTGGAAGGTCTGCACACAATTGGTGGATTTACTCCAGCTAAAAGATAAGTATCATTTATGTGTTTAATTATGTATTTTATGCATGTTTGGATTACCTGCAATGTATCATGTGTTTCGTTGCATGTGGACTTATTGTTAATATCAATTGCATCTATATGGTAGAAGTAGCTATGTGTTTATTGTGAATAAGTGTTTTAATTTTATTAAAATGCATGTTATATATATATATATATATATATATATGTATGTATGTATGTATGTATGTATGTATGTATGATTCTGCATGGTAGCATTACCCGACCTATTGGAAGGCAAGGTTGTTTGGGTAGCATTATCAATGTTTATTGAAGTGTCATGTTGGTGGCATTGCCTGGGTTGTTGGTGGTCGGGGATGTTACAATATGGTATCAGAGCATGGTTACAACACTTAGTCTGGATGGGCCATGCTAGTGGTTAACGAGACAAATATTTCAGAGTGGACTATTATCGAAAGTGAAAAATTTTTGAGGTTCAGAGTGTCTCTGGGTGCAAGGAGTGCATTAATAGAGTCTTTGACTCAAAAACCTCAGGAGAAATAGATTGAGTTTTCTCATGAAGGGACATGAAGATTTGTTGGAAGGACTGCATAGATCTGAAAGTCGACTAAGTGTCGAAGCAACCCTCTAAGGAGAAGGCGTTCGATAAACAAAGCTCAGGAAGATGAGTGACATGATTCGTTAGATCTGTTGTTGAAAGGAGTCTAGACCATTAGATCCATGTCCAGGAAAAACAAAGGAAGGTCAGCTCGAAGGATTTCAAGTGTGGAGTGTGACAAAATCCTGAAGTCTCGAAGGCCAAAGTAGATCGCAACCATCCGTTGCGATGGACACGTGTCAAGAGATCGTGTACTTCGGCTGGAAGTACTTCGTGAGGAGGCAAGTGCTATGAGTTTTAAAATCTTGAAGAACGAAGAGCCAAAGTGGTGAATCATGAGGACGTCACCTGGAGGTGACGTGGACACATAGGATGTGTGCCACATGTGAATGGTTTCAAACCCGTGGAAGATTGAAATGGTGTCTGGAATGTGGCGTGTGTCACCTATCTGAGTGGACCATGAGTCAGTCGCTAGTACTTATCCATGTGGCATCCTTTATGAGTAGGGTTAGTGGGCCCTAAGGTTATGTAACATAGTTAAAGCTCGGAGGACCCATAGTGGCGTTGATCATAATACATGAAGATCAACGGCTAGAAGGCATTACGGGGACCCAAGTTTCATGAAAATTAATTATCCAAGGCAGTCCCGAAATCCAAACCGTGGTTTCACCGAGGGGTTATGTGTCAACGTCAGATGAATCATGGGATGAAAGGAATGTTACTCCAAACCACCGTTGCATGTCCCCACAATTGAGAAAATGTTAAGTGATGTAACGTAATGTCGTCAACAAAGGTGATTGGGAATGTTCGGAGATTAACAGTTCGGATGTGTGGATATGAGATCCTCTAAAGCTCCAAATTCCTAAAGAACCGATGTCCTAGAACTCAAGGTTCCATAGTAATTGTCATCTGTTAGATGTTAGGTAGACATGGGCTGAATATATTTCCTACTTTGCGAGTTTGGTAATCCAAACTCTGAGAGATTGTTGTATTGTGCTTTGAAAATTTCTGAAGTCGAAGGCCGGAGTAAGCACCTTTTGACTTAGTGCTTGTTCACGAACCTTGATCACATGGGTTGGGGACTGAGAGAAAGGGGATAGTGCCCAAAATTTATTACAGAGAAGAGAAGATATTGGAAAGAAAATGAAATTTGAACGTTTTCTTAAATCATATTGGTTTGTGAGTGATGTGGGAATTGTTAAGGAATGATGGCCTAAAAAATTCCAGTTGACTTCACGTTCTGTTTTGTAGAGTTCAACAAGTGTCAGTACCACAACGAATTGCCACAGAATGCAGAGAAATGGAGGAGGCACATAATTCTTCCATTTCAGAGAATGAAGTAAAAGGAATGGATGCCCATTTAGGAGGGGAAGAATCGAACTCCAATGGGCATGAAGGAGAGTTGGACAAGGAAGGGCATATGATGAAAATAATTGAACGATTACACAAAGATGCCCAGGTTCACCGAGATGATAATAGAAAGCCCATGAAATCTAGGGATCAACAAGGAAAGTTAGACAAGAAGTTGATGCAGAGTCTGGAAAGAATCAAAAGGAAATTGGATAAGGAGAGTGACTCAAGCAAAATAGGGAGTCACAAGAACCCTGAGAGGAAAATAATATCAAGAAGCTTTAGCAGACATCATCATCACTCCTTGAAACATTCCAATAAGGAGGCACACAATAGTTCAAGCCCATATCCTACCAGAAAACATAGGAGATTTCGAATGGATGAAACAAAAGGTGAAATGAACAAGATTAAACCTCCTACATTTGATGGAGAACACAAGGAAGATGAATATGCTAAGACATGGTTGCTAGGCATGAGAAAATATTTCCAACTGCAGAACTATTATTCTCATGTAGTAGGAAGAATTTCCATTTACCAACTTAAAGGAAAGGCATATGTATGATGGGAGTAGATTGTGCAAGTACAACACGTTAGAGAGAAGAATGTTACTTGGAGGGAGTTCAAGAAGCATTTTGAAAACAAGTACTTAACAAAGAGGTACTATGACTGAAACATGAAAGAGTTCTTTGAACTCAAACTGGGCAGCATGACCATTGATGAATATGAATGAAGGTTTTTGGAATTTTTGAAGTATGTTCCTTTAATCAAGGATGAGTCTGTCAAAATTGAAAGGTGTCTGAATGGACTTCCATCTTCCATTAGTGACAAGATATAGTATGATGACCCAAATACTATGGAAGAAACTTTAAGGAGAGAAAAATTCTTATATGATTAGAAAAATGAAAATCCTACGTTCCAAAAATCTTGGGAAGACAAGAACAAGTTTAAGAGGGAGCAGAGGAAAACGTGAAACAAACCACCATTTTTTAGGAACAATCATCAAGGAAAACCATCTTCTAGAGAGCCCTGGAAGGTTGAAGTGGGTGGACAAATGCCAAGACAACCACCTATGGAATGTTGGGGTTGTAAAGGAAATCATAGGTATAGAGATTGCCCCCACATAAATGACAAAGTGAGATCTGTCAACAATTTTCAACAGGCAAGAACATTGGAGGACATGGGCAGTGGAATACCAAGGATCTACACAGTAGTGGAAAACAAGAAAGAATAATATCAATCGCACATGATTGAAGTGGAATGTATGATCAACAACCATGCCTTTACTATTTTAATTGATTCAGGGGATAGAGATAATTATGTAGATCCTAGAGTGGTGGAAATTTTTCAATTGTTGAGAAGAAAACATGGAAAATATTGGTGAGTGCAACTGGCTACAGGAACCAAGAGAAAGGTTACAAAATTGGTTAAGTCATGTCTAGTGGACATGAATGGACTGAGCACGAGAGTTGAATTCAACATTTTACCTTTAGGTTCCTATGATTGTATAATTGGTATGGATTGGTTGGACCAACAACATGCCATATTAGACTGTCCTAACAATGCATTCACTTGCTTGGATGAGGAAGGAAATTGGAGAATAGTCCAAGGAATTCCTAGGGAAGTTACTGTTCGAAAAATCTCAACAATGCAGTCGAAGAAGTGCTACAGGAAAGGCTATCAATTTTTTGCAGCCCACATGGAGGAAGAACCTAAGGATAAGGTGTCAAGGATTGAATACCATGCAGTATTAAAATATTTTGAAGATGTATTCCAGGAAGTACCCGGACTACCCCTGAAAAGAGATATTGACTTTTCTGTAAACTTGATGCCTCGAGCAACTCAAGTATGAAAATCTCCTTACAAAATTAGTACACCAAAGATGAAAGAACTACAAATGCAGCTTGAAGAGCTTCTAAAGAAGGGGCATATACACCCAAGTGTATCTCCTTGGCAAGCCTTGTTCCTATTCGTGAAGAATAAGGATGGAACATTTAGATTGTGCATCAATTTCAGATAGTTAAACAAAGTAATTGTAAAGAACAAGTATCCTCTGCCAAGGATCAATTATCTCTTTGATCAGTTGAAATATGATAAGATATTTTCGAAAATAGATATTAGATCAAGATATCACCAAGTAAGAATGAAGGATGAATACATCAGCAAGACCACCTTCAAAACAAGGTACGGTCATTATGAATTCACAGTGGTGCCATTTGGGTTGTCAAATGCACCCACTATTTTTATGTGCCTAATGAATGGTGTATTTAGGGAATATCTAGATAAGGTTGTCATAATATTTTTGGATGACATCCTGGTGTATTCCAAGTCGAACAAAGAGCATGAACATCATCTGAGGATGGTCTTTCAAGTGCTAGGAGAGCACTAGTTGTATGACAAATTGACCAAGTGCGCATTTTATCAAAAACAGATCCATTACTTGGGGCATATCATTTCAAAGGATGGGATAGTTGTAGAACTTGAGAAGATAGAATCTATCAAGGAATGGTTAGCACAAAAGAATGTGACAGAATTTAGATCCTTTATGGTTCTAGTTGGCTATTATAGAAGGTTCATTGTAGGGTTCTCAAGGTTAGCTCACCCTATCACTTCCTTGCAAAGGAAGGAGAAGAAGTTTTAGTGGACTAAAGAATGTGAGAAGAGCTTCCAACGATTGAAGTAGTTGTTAACCAATTCTCCAATCTTGAGGATTGCATATACGAATGAAGACTTTGTAGTGTGCACAGATGCATGTAAAGAAGGACTGGGAGGAGTCCTTAGTCAGAATGGATTCGTAATTTTTTATGAATCTAGAATGTTGAAAGAGCATGAAAGGAACTATGCAACTCATGATTTGGAGTTGGCAGCCATTGTACATGCTCTAAAGAAATGGAGGCATTACCTCATGGGAAGGAGGTTTGAACTGAGGACAGACCATAATAGTCTGAAGTATTTGTTTGATCAACCAACTTTGAATGATAGGTATAGTACGTGGTTGGTGTTTCTTTGTGAGTATGACTTTAATATCAAGGATATCAAAGGAAAGGAAAACAAAGTGGTTGATGCACTCAGTAGGAGAGTGCACGAATTGCATTCTTAGACCATTAGCATGTACCGATATGATATTAAAGGTATAATTTTGGAAGTTACAAATGCATATTTGCAGTACATGGAGTTGGTAGCAAAGATACAACATGGTAATATGCTAAAGAAAGTGGAATATTATAAGTTGAGAGTTGATGGAACACTTATGTACAAGAACAAAATTTATGTACCTAATGTCCAGGATTGGAAACTTTTGATTTTGAATGAAATGCATAATGTGACTTATGCAGTGCACCATGAATATCAAAAAATTGTGGCAGTAGTCAAGGGCCATTACTATTGGCCATGTAAGAAGAAGGAAAATGCAGAATACATCGCAAGATGTATAGAGTGTTAGAAGGTTAAAGCTCAGCATAGGCACCTAGCAGTATTACTGTAGCCTTTACCCATCCCTGAGTGGAAGTGGGAAGTGGTGACAATGGAATTCATCACAGGATTGCCTCGAACAGGCAAGCAGCATGATTCAATCATGGTGATGGTGGAAAATCTTACGAAAGCTACCCATTTTATTCCATTGAAGACTACTCACAAGGCAACTTATGTTGTCGAAATATTTTTAAGGGAAATAACATGATTGCACGGTGTTCCCAAGACAATTGTGTCTCACAAAGAGCCAAAATTCACCTCAAAATTATGGAAAGGGTTATTCAAAGGGTTTAGAACGAATCTAAACTTCAACACTGCTTATCATCTTGAGTCTAATGGGCAGACAAAGAGGGCGAACCAAGTGATAGAAGACATGTTAAGGATGTATGTGATCGATAAACCATCTAAATGGGAAGACTACATACACTTGGTAGAATTTTCCTACAACAATGGGTATCAAGAATCACTGAATATGAGCCTGTTTGAAGCACTTTACGGCAGAAAGTGCAACATGCCAATAAGTTGGGACAACCCAGCTGATAGAGAAATAGTTGGGCCAGAGTTGCTCAAGGAAATGGAAGAACAAATGTTGAAGATTAAGAAGAATTTGAAGGTTGCCCAAGACGGGAAGAAGAGTTATGTTGATAAGAATAGGATCCACAAAAGTAAAAGTAAAAGCTAACAAAAGTTCCCTGAAGTTGGGAAACTGTTCCAAGTTGGCAGCCAGATTTTGTGGGCCATTTGAAATCCTAGAAAGGATTGAACCAGTTGCATATATGCTTCCATTGCCTACATCAATAATTGTACATAACGTGTTTTATATTTCATTTCTTAAGAAATATATACTTGATTCCAATCATGTAATCGATTGGAATGTGATTCAGGTGGAACAAGAAGGCGTCTTGCAAGTGCATCTGATGCGTATACTGGACTGGAAAAGCAAGCAACTCCAGAATTGATACATAAGACTTGTAAAAGTCCAATGGACCTGGTACATTCCTGATGACCCAACATGGGAGCATGAAGATGCTATACAGACACAGTACCCGCATATTTTTGAAGATTTTGGAAATCTTTTTGTTGTTTTGTAAATACGTTGCACTATGGATAGTGAAAAAATAAGTGGAGGGGATTGTAATACCCCAAGGCCGATCCCCTTCTGAATTATAATTTTTCTTATAGGCTGGTGAGACAAGTGGTTGTAAGCTAAAAGACTTATGTGTTTATTAGGCTGGTGAGCGAGATGCCAAGGCCAGGAGCCTAATATTTTGTTTGTATACGTAATTATGTAGATTATTAATAAAAATATAAACATTGTTCCGTGTAGACCCTCCATGAAGAAGTGTTATGGGGGAATAAGCTCCACTAGGTAGGGTAAGTAAGGGGGGGCTAAGTATTTGGGTCTAGGGGCTAAGCTAGGGGCCTTACCTCTAGAAGAATAATATTTTAATATTATTTCCTGAAGTCTAAGGTAGACATTATATATTTTGTTATCCTAAGTTCTTGGAAAGTGGGGCGTAAGCTAAATGGAGTGCATGCATCTCCAGGAAGACAAGTGTCGACCTGGGCTCATGTAGTTAAAAAATGAAGCGTCAACTATGTTGAGGGGTTTGCGAGTCATTTTTCCATCATCCGCATGAGTCAGTTCTGCCATTCGCCCATCTTGTACGTGAACCCATTTTTTCCTATGCGTCTAACCTCTACCTACCCACACTCATCTCTGAAACCAGAATGAGGAAGTCATCATGTGTTGTTTCCTGTGAAGACTGACGTAATTGTAGTCGCCTGAGCCATGTTGTGACTTAGCATTAGGTTGTTGCCTCTTTAGGTGTCCATACCCATTTTTCCTGTTGTTGTTGTTGTGGCTGTTGTTGTTGTTGTTTCTTTCAACCGTACCTGAATCTAGATGAGTCGAAGACTGGTTATCATACCTGTGAGTAGCTCTCCTAGGTGAGAGAGTCTACTGGGAAGTGAGTTCTCCTGGAAGGTATTCCTATAGCAACCACAATAATATGAGACTTCTGCTCCAACCTATTGTTGAAGCTCAAGGTAAGGGAGGTGTAATAGTCGATGGACTTGTATTAGTGAAGGTGTATCCTCCTGGGGTGGAGCAGGTGTGTGGGGAATGAGGGTTTGTGTGTTGTGGACGTAAGTGGCTCCTAGGATAAAATATCCTTCCTGTTTCTTTGTGCAACTTCCTTGTTGTCCTTGCCAAGCCTAGAATTCCCTTTCCCGATGGAGTTTAGTCCTAGGTTGGGGGTGACCTACTGCTGAGAGTAATGAGAAGTGTGGTCTAACGATGGGAGGTTTGTGGAAGGTCTACACGCAGTTGGTGGATTTACTCTAGACAAAAGATAAGTATCATTTATGTGTTTAATTATGTATTTTATGCATGTTTGGATTACTTGAAATGTATCATGTGTTCCGTTGCATGTGGGCTTACTGTTAATATCAATTGCATCTGTATGGTAGCAATAATTATGTGTTTATTGTGAATAAGTGTTTTAATTTCATTAAAATGCAGGTTATATATATATAACCTGTTGGAAGGGTAGTTTTTTGGGTAGCATTATACAAGTTTAGTGAAGTGTCTTGTTGGTCGAGTTTCTCGGCCTGTTGGTGGTCAGGGTTGTTACAACATATAACTTACATCCCTTGCACAAGCTCTTCTATAGCTATAGGAAAGTCCTTGGTTTCTTCCTACGATCCCTCTTCTCTGCCCCTCATCATCATTCAAACTCAACCGTTTTGTCTTACAGTTGAGTATTGCATCATGTGATTCCAACCAATCCATACCGATCACAATGTCATAATATCCTAAGATCGTGACATATAGGTCGAACTTCGTTACAAAATATCCCAAGTTAATGCAACAATCCGAAAAATTTCCTCCAACCTTTTGATTGTCTTCCTAAGCCATTTCTACATATCTAAACTCATCCTTCTAGACTTCCTTTACCTTAATTATTTTTAGCGTTACACTAGAAATAAAGCTCTATGTAGCATCTGGATATATCAAAATATTAAAAGTTTGTTTGGAGATGGTACCTGATGTCTTGAGCATAGTGGACTGGTGCTCGACCTAGTGGTTATTCATCGTTGCATGAATCTTGTGGGCCTTGCCCAAAGATCCAACTGTAGTTTGTCCTACTGATCTGGCCGCTTAGACAATCTCAACGGGATAGTATCACTGGAAATGTGTCTCTCCACATGTCCAACATCAGGTCTTTGGTCCAGTACTCCTGGTCCCCAAAGGATAAGTGGTTGGCCTAACAGCCTGCGCTCCTGATTTGTTCTATTGAACAGGCCTAAACTTTTTTTGATACGGGCAATGTTGTTCCTGATGTGGTGGTCCTCTATAGGGAGTCCTCTGCTGAGGACTCGATCACCATGGTGTCACAAATGTAGATTCTCTCGACGTGTCTTGATACCCTCATATATGTTTGGCTGGTCTCTGATGTTGTTGTTTACTCAATGTCGTCTTTCCAAATAGTCTTGTAGGAGTCATGTCCTGATCCCTACTGGTCAGCTTTTCCTTAGCTATGAAGGCCTTCTAGACTACATCGTGCAATGTTTGAGGCATTAATATCCTCACCTTTTCACGAATGTTGAAGTTAAGGATGAACAAAAATTTGTTGACCTTCGACTTCTCTATGTTCAGGTGTGGAGCATATCTAAGAATCTCCATGAATCGGACCTCATAATTGGGCATTGTACGACCACCCTGTCGTAAGGCATTGAACTCATTGAGCTGACACTCAATGAATTCCTCTGATAAATACCTCTCTCGTAACCTCTCCTTGAATAGTTCCCATGACATGACTTCGACGTCCATGTTTAGTTGTGGTAGGAGCATCTTCCACCATAGAATAATGCTCCCCTTCATTTGAAAGACCGCCATGCAGACTTTCGTGTTGGAGGTGTAGTTGCGAAGGGAAAAGTACATCGCCATGTTCTCCAATCATGCCTCAGTGGCTAACTCATTCGTGGCACCCA
>SNQJ01S0046963.1:21440-48452 GCA_010110895.2 Picea sitchensis | reverse complement strand
GATCAAATGCACAATTCCAGGTAATACTCGCACACTTACCTAGGTGCGTGCAACACTATGGAATGTGTGTACCCTTCCCTTGATACACAATCCACCCGCACTTACTTAGGTATGTGCGACACTATGGAATGTGTACGCTCTTTCTTTGGAAAATAAATCCTCGTGCACTACTCAGGTGCACACAAAATTGAACACCCCCCCCCTTATTTATGCACTATACTTAGTGCATTATATACACATGTACATACAAAAACTTCAAAAGTATTAAAAAAGATGTGGATACTCTGCTCACATAGAAACCTCGTGCTCCCAAGTTGCATCCTCAGGACCGTACCAGGTCCATTGGACCTTTACTAGCTCCATGGCTTGATTCCAGAGCTATTTAATTTTCCGATCCAATATGAAAACCGATCGCACTCAAAAATAACTTTTTGTCTCCACCTGAATCACATTCCAATCAATGACATGATTACCATCAGTTACGTACTTTTTGAGAAAAGATACATGCAAAACATTATGAATACATAAGGATCCAGGAAATTCACACATATATGCGACATGACCATTCCTCTCTAGGATTTCAAATGGCCCATAGTAGTGTTCTACCAGCTTAGAACAATTTATCGACTTCAGGGAACTGCGTCTTGCTTTTACTTTCAAGAACACATGTTCACCCACTTTAAAATCTCTGTGGGTTCTGCCTATATTTGAAAAACTTTAGATTTTTCCTTATTTTCACCCTCTTCTCTTCCATTTCCCTAAGTAAATATGGTCCAACCATTGCACGGTCTGCTGGGTTGTCCCAACTCACTAGTGTGTTGCATTTTCTTCCATAAAGTGCCTCAAATGGGCTTATCCTTAGAGATGCTTGATACCCACTGTTATAAGAAAACTCAACCAAATATATATATATATTCCCACTACATCGGTTTGTCCATCACATACATCCTTAGCATATATTCTATCAAGTGATTTACCCTTTCTGTTTTCCCATCTGACTTTGGGTGATAGGCCGTGCTAAAACTCAGATTTTTCCCAAATACTTTGAATATCCCTTTCCAAAAATTTGATGTGAACTTGGGATCTCTGTCAGACACAATTGTCTTAGGTACACCATGTAGCCTAGAAATCTCTCTCATGTATATATCAACAATGTTGGCTGCCTTGTGAGTTGACTTCATTGGAATAAAATGCACAACTTTAGTAATCTTATCCACCACTACCATAATATATTCATGTTGCTTATCAGTCCTAGGAAACTTAGTAATGAAATACATGGTCACAACTTTTCACATCCACTCAGAAATGAGTAAATGATGTAGAAAGCCAGTTGGGTGTTGGTGCTCAGCCTTGACCTTTTTACATTCAAGGCATCTAGCAATAAAATCAACAACCTCCTTATTCATGCCTAGCCAATAGTATTTCTTTTTGAACCCTGTAATTGTTTTCTGGTAGCTTGGGTTTCTAGCATAAGGAACTTTATGCATCTATGAAAATAGCAAAATTTTGAACTCCTAATCATTTGGCACATAAAATTTGCACATATACATGAGGATTCCATCCTCTTTTAGCTCATAACCTTCAAATTTTTGTTGCAATTTACCTTGCTGTAAATTTGCTTTTATGTCCACATAACACTGATATGATTTGGCAACCTCTAAAATCTTGTAACACAAATCTTATTTGTACATGATCATGGTTGTAGCATGCATATCATGCACCCTCATGCTGAGTATGTCAACCACCTTATTCTCTTTACCTTTGATACGATTGATATCAAAGTCATACTCACTGCGGAATTCCAAGCATCTTCTTTTTCTGAACTTTAAACTTGGCTATCTAAACAAAATTTTCAGACCACTTTGGTCTATTCTCAACTCGAATCTTTTACCCATGAGATAGTTCCTCCACATATTCAAGGCATGCACTATGGTTGTCAATTCCAAATCATGAGTAGCATAGTGATTTTCATGCTCTTTTAATTTCCTTGAGTCGTAGCATACCACATGCTCATTCTGACTAAGGACTCCACCAATCCCTTTCTTGCATGCATCCGTGCACACAATGAAGTCTTCATTAGGATCAACAATTCTCAAAATTGGCGCACATGTCAACAAACTTTTCAAGTACTGAAAACTCCTTACACAATCCAGAGTCTATTCAAATCATGTACCTTTCTTTTGCAAGGATGTGATTGGGTGGAGAATCTTTGAGAATCCTTCAATAAACCTTTTGTAGTACCCTGCAAGTCTGATGAAGGACCTCACCTCTGTGACTTTCTTGGGTGTTGGCCATCCTGCAATGGATTTTATCTTCTTCGAGTCCACAACTATCCCTTCCCATGAAATGATATGACCCAAGTAATGAATCTGCCTCTGGTAAAATGATCACTTACTCGACTTTTCATACAACTGATGTTCTCTCAATAATTGCAGTACCATCCTCAAGTGTTGCTCGTTTTCTTCTTCAAACTTTGAGTAAATAAGTATGTCATCCAGAACTATAATGACAAACTTATCTAGATATTCTCTGAAAATACCATTCATTAAACACATGAAGACAACTGGTGCATTTGACAACCCAAATGGCACTACTGTAAACTCATAATGGCCATATCTTGTTTTGAAGACAGTCTTACTGATGTCTTCTTCTTTAATTCTCACTTGGTGATATCCAAATTTGAGATCAATCTTTGAAAATATCTGCACGCTCTTGAGCTGGTGAAAAGGTCATCTATCCTTGGCAAAGGATACTTGTTCTTTACTGTTACTTTTTTCAACTGCCTAAAGTCAATACAAAGCCTCAACGTACCATCCTTCTTCCTCACAAAAAATATTAGTGAGCCCCAAAGCGACACACTTGGGCATATATACCCCTTCTTTAGAAGCTCTTCAAGTTGCATCTACAATTGCTTAAGATCTGGTGTACTCATCCTATAAGGAGTCTTGGATACATGTGCTTCTCCAGGCATCTGGTTTATAGAGAAATCAATATCTCTTTTTGATGGAAACCCCAATATTTCTTTAAAGACATCTTAAAATTCTTTTAGTACTGTGTAGTCTTCAACATTTGGCACTTTATCTTTAGGTGCCTCTTCCATGTGCGCTATAAATACTTGACATCCTTTCCTGAAGATTTTTTTCAATTGCAAGGATGAAACTTCTTTGATAGTTACAGCTCTTGGAATGCCTTGCACCATTCTTAAATTTTCTTCCTCATCCAAGCAAGTAAATTCCTTATTGTAATAGTCTAGAATGAGATGATGTTGGTCCAATCAATCCATACCAATGAGGTAATCATACGACCCAAATGGTATGATATTCAAATCAGCTTTTGCGCTCATCCCATTCATATCCACTGGACATGCCTTAACCATCTCATTAATTTTCCCTTTTTCTCTTGTAGCTAACTGCACCAACCAAGGTTTTCCAAGCTTGCTTCTTCACAATTGAAATCTTTCCACCATCTTAGGATCTAGATAACTATGACTATCTCTTGAATCAATTAAAATAACAATAGGTTGGTCATTAATCTTACCTTCCACTTCAATCATGTGTGACTGAAACTTAGCTTTCTTTTTGTCCAGGGATGCATAGATCATTGGTACATTTCTACTCATGTCTTCAACTGTCGTACCTTGCTGTACATTGTGACCAATCCTCTCTTTTTCACCTCTGTGAGGGAAATGTCTGTACATGTGGTCTCCCCCAGAACCCCAACATTGAATAAGTGGTTGCCTTGGTATTTTCCCCAGTGTCTCAGTCATTCTGGGCTCCTTGGGAGTTGGCTGCCCCTGAGAAGTATTTCTGAAAAATGGTGGCTTAGTCCCCTTCTTCCTTTGTTCCATCTTTCTTTTATTCTTGTCTTCCCAAGCCTTTTGGAAAGTCTATATTCCCCTTTTCTGATCATAGAGACATTTATCTCACCTTATCGTTTCCTCCAATGTCTTGGGGTCATCATATTGTATCTTGCCACTGATAAACGATGGTATCCCACTCAGGTACATCTGAATTTTAACTTTCTCATCCTTGATGAATGCAAGATATTTCAACATATCTAAGAATCTTCTTTCATACCCATCTATTGTCATACTCTGAAGCTTAAGTTCAAATAACTCCATTTCATTGTCATAGTATCACTTGGTTAAGTATTTATTATTAAAATACCTTTTAAACTCTCTCCAAGTAACCTTCTTCTCATCAATGTGTTGCACTTGCACGAACCGATCCCACCACATTGATGCTTTTCCCTTTAGCTGATAGATCACAATTCTCCCTTCTGCCTGCACATAATAATTATGCAGTTGGAAGTACTTCCTCAAGCCGAACATCTAGGTCTCCACATATTCATCCTTCTTGTGTTCACCATCAAAGGTAGGAGGCTTAATCTTATCCATTTCTCCTTGTAGCTCATCCACCCCAATCCTTCTTTTATGCTTTCTGACATGAGATAGAATTGAGACACTACACGCTTTCCTAAATGAATGATTTAGTGAGTGGTGATGATTCCTTTCAATACTTCTTGTTTTTATTCTCTCATCATGAGACCTGCAACTTCTTGAAATACTTGACTCTATCTCCTTTATGCTCATTGGATTTTGTACTATCAATACCCATACTAATATACAAGCCCCCGAATTCATCATCATGATTGTAATTTCTCTATGCATCTTCCATGATTTTGACTCTCTGTGTTGATTCCATCCTGGTCTAATCATTGTTAATTATGAAAAATTTGCAGGCAATAGGATTTGTTAGATGAATTCATGCAACAACTTCATGAAAACTCTGCACCATTTTGTCAAAATCCTTTCTTCTAATTTCTTGGATGATTTTAACGTCCAAATTCAAAATTTTTGGGTGAATAATTGGACTCCTCTATCCAAAAATTTCCCATCGATTGTTCCCTTATGTAATTTTGAGTCTTGCGCAGTAAATTATGGTCATTTGGAATTCACCCAAATAACCTTTTACTCTTTATTACTTTCTTTCTGAAGCCCATGCATGAACTGGTATTCAACACGTACCAATGCACGCTGTCAATATTTAACATATCACCGCATATTAGTATTACACATGCACCAAAAGTTTTGTTCCGCACAACCCCAAATTTTAGTGCGCATACCCATGTACCATTGTTTTCTGTGCATTTCCAGTGCCACACCCCACAATGTTAAATTTAGTGTGCACACTTGCAAATTCTTATTTTATGCACACCATGACCACATTGTAATTCCAAATTCGACCACTTACAGGTCTTTATTTTTCCTTAAGTAGATTCTTGGCCCATGCAGGCTCATTGTTGAAACTGGAGCTCTGATACCAATCTGTAATGTTCCCCATTACCAACACTAACAGAATGCTCTAGTACCAATTTGTAACGTTCCCCATCACTAACACTAACAAAATTGCTCTGATACCAAAATGTAATGTACCCAACCTCTTAGCGTATCGCACTCTGATACCACTTTGTAACATCCCCACCTTTATTGTTGAGCAATACCACTCCAAAAATATAGTGCACATATTATACACTATATCGTTAATTTGCGTAGAAGCACGTGAGGTAACATGCACGATCCCGAAGATAGATTGCGCCACACAAAATTTCCCATTCAGACACCAGTTATAACAATGAAATTAACACATATTACAAATGTGCACATAATCATTCATATCACACAAGTATTACTACACATGTAACCACTTTGAACACATGATTACTATTGCGCACACAACCATTTTGGTGCTGCACACAGATTCAATTCTCCTTGTGCACGCAGATTTGCTTCCCCGTGTGCACAACAAACCCAACATCTTGCACACATGTATTATTTCCTTGCACACACAACAATTCTAGCCTCACATTGGAAACTCATGACTATTATTACAAAGTTAACTAACACAAATACTTAATAATTGTCACACTATGCATGTGCAACAACAGATACAGAATAACAACATCACATTTTACATGTACAAACAACATTATACAAAATAACAACGATTGATTATATGCAATGTCATATAGGAAATAAACCCATATCAGACATAGATAATAAAGGACACAATAATTCAGAAAAGTACATAAATGACACTTATCTTTTATAAAGATTCACCAACTACTCGCAGAGCTTAGACGTTCCTCCCAACCATAGACTCTGTTTCTCATATACTTTCAACAACAGGTCACCCCCAAGATAGGGCTTAAACTCCACCAGGGAAAAACGAATTCCTAATGACAAGATAAGGTCTGATAATCAATAAAATTGTTCAATCCCAGGTTCCCACTACTACAACTAGCCTACAATATCTCATTCCCCACATGCCTTTCCCACCCTAGGAAGTGTGCCCCTTCTCTGCTCAACAATTGCTCAACTGCCCCACTTCCGTTCCAAGGATTTAGCAATAGGATGGACATGAAGTCTCAGAGCCCTGTAACTAATGCCCAACACACCAGGGAACAATTCCTAGCAAAAATCTCACCTGGATAGAATTCTCACGGGCCTAGAAACCCACCTATTCGACAACAAATCTCTCACCTGGAGAAAATTCTCATGGGCCTGAGAACTTGATCCTGATTATTTTGAGAACGGAATGAGAGAAAAGATATAATAAGAAATGTACCAACATATTGAAAGAGATCCAATAATATAATATAGATATATCAGATGTATATAACAAGAGGCACATATATACAATGATACACAATTTCTATTAGTGAGTTAAATGTACAAAACTGTAAAATTACAGAGTGAAAGACTTGCTAGAATGGTGACAACTTATCTTTGAGAAGAGATGTGATGGCTATGCTCATTTGAAAGAATATGATCGTTACAATGATGATCTAAAGTCCTTTTTAAAATAAATAAAATCCAAAACCATAACCCTGAAAGATGAAAAGCCAAAAGGCTTGTGGACCCCATTTTGGGTAGTTTGGTGTATCAACTTCCCGGCGGTGTAAATTTGGCATACGATCTCCGTTTGGGGAGAACAATAGCTCGTTGGAAAGGTATTTATGAGGATACTCATTTCACAGGCTCAAACATGATTTTGGTGGTCATTGAGGTGGACGATCGCAAAAAAAAACGTCGTTTAGGCCCTCAAAATGGCACCAGAGGTTTAGGACCCGAAAAACTGCTAAAAATATTACATTTCCAAAGAACTATTTTGAGACAGTCGAAATAGGTGGGTGGCCACTGATATCCACCTGGATCAATCCTCCCTCCATAGGAAGCAATGGTCTCAATTGTGTTGAGTTTTCGGGGGAGAGGGGGAAGTGTTTGCTAAATATGAACCTTGGTGAGATGCTTGCCTTGCTGGAGAAGTTGCACTACTTGGCTTGTGGAAGGTTGTCGAGAACCTGATGTTAGAAGGGTTGGACCTTTTTAACCAATATAGATACATGAGATGGCTGTGTGCAGAAGGAATCTTTGCGTTTTATTGCAATATCGTTGACTTGCTTCTGCTGGATAGAAGGTACCTGTACTGAGGTTGTAGTGGTTGTAGTGTCCTTCTGTTCACCTTTTGAATAGATTGTGAAGAATATGAATGTTGTAGTATGATATATTACCTTGTGGCATGTTTAGGTGGGACAACAGTCATAACTACTTCTGGTATCTTGTAGAGATGACCCCCTAGAGTAACAATGACACTACATGGTTGAGACTCATAAATAGCATGGTGCTTCAACATATATGGCTGGCCCAAAAGAACATCATAGACATCCAGCAGGGAAACATCACATAATACATCATCCTTGAAGGGCTTGATGTTGTATGAAAAGCAACACTACTGGCTGAAACAAATATCTCGTCCCTGGAGAAGCCACCTGATGTTGTATGGTTGCGGGTGTGGTGTTGTCGACAATCCCAACTATTTGTTGACCTCTGCTGAGATGAGGTTCTTTTGGCTTCTGCTATAAATAATAAAATTTAGTGGGGTCCCCTTCACCCACATTTGTGAATGAAAAAGGTGCTCCCCCTCATCAGGATTTGCTGGTTCTTTTGGTTGAATTGTTGCGGTCACGACTATAGTAGTGGGGTCTGCGTCGATCATCTACCTTCTCCCATTAATTTTTCTGAATTAGATTCTGAATCGGGGTTCGGCTCCTTTTCTTTGATATCGACCACCAATGATTGTTTTGAGTGACATTCATTAGTGTTGTGCCAGAGGATTTTGTGGAAATTGCACCACTTTCCAACGTCCTCCTTCATATTTCCGTTACCCTTATTTTCCTATGGCTTGTAATGGTTTTTTGGAGGCTGATTGTTAGGTTCGTCTTTACCATACTTTGGTTGTTGCATATTTGTAGACCCGAACTCCTGTTTGTTCTGGTTCTTAAATTTCTGCTCGATTTTGACAACATATCGATAGGAAGATCCCAGTGATGAGATGCCTAGAAAATCCATCTCGGTTTGGATGTACCTATGCAGAGCCTTGTGGTATTTCAGAACCATATGCCGCTCAGAGTCTTTGATACCCAACTTGGTGCGCAAGGTATGGAAAGTATTTGAACTCCGACACTGTTTGGCCCCTCTCTTACCACTGTTTGGTCCATCTCATGTACTGGTTGTCATAGTTACCAATAGGGTAATATTGTTCCTTGACCGCATCAACAAAAAAATATCAAGTGGGCTCAACCCCATATATTCCAAAATCCTATGTGAAACTTTTCTCCCAGTAAGTTTCCCACCAATGTTTGACATGGGGGAGATCCTTAAGGAGTGCGAAGGTGATCTTTTTCCTATCGAAAAAATTGTGAACAGAGAAATAACCTTTTAGCAGATTTAAACATTTTTCTAGGGAATCTGCATCTATCTGACTTTCAAATATGAGAATATCAAAATTAACTTGTACCTTGAAAGGAGAGGTGCATCCAAAGTGTCTGCTTGATGAATATGCACTTGCTATTATCGGTAGGCATTGGAGGATGTGCAAAAGATTCTCCATCATTTCATCCCTCTGTCGTGTGAGAGCTTGCTCTAGAAACAAATTAATAGAATATTCTACTCCATCATTTTTATTTTCTTCCACCATGGAGGGTTTCTTGGGCATGTGAGAGTGATTTTCCTTAAGAGAGACAAGCTCAAGATCCAACTCTCTATACTCAGACCTTGTCTGGGACATGCACTTAAAAAAAACCAATAACACCCTTCTTTGAAACAACTGATCCAGATTATGTTGACCACGAAATGAGAGTGGATATATAATAAAGAAATATATCGAGATATTGCAAGATATCCAAAAATAGTAAACTGCCAAAGAACTGTTTTGAGCCAATTGGAATAGGTGGGTGGCCACCAATATCCACCTGGATCACAACCCTCATCTTCGACAACAAATCTCTCACATGAAGAGAATGCTCACAGGCCTGAAAACCCGCCTCTTTGATAGAAAATACTCCGATTACAATACAGAAAACTCCTTTTCCCAAGATTTTATTGCAAAAACGATAATGGTCATTTCAATTTCAAACAATTTGGATGATGAAGAAAATTGAGTGAATTCCCAAAAGGAATGAGTTCTTCCTCCGAAATACACTAAGGCTCAACAATATATTTGCATGGTCATAATGGGACACTTGTCATCTTCAAAATTAGGTTTAGCCACTTGGTGAATCATTCCCATCCCTCGGGGACTTAGGATAAATAAATATCCATAATTGTACTTTTCAGAAATATTAATAAAATATTCCCTTGGAATTAAGTCCCCCCTTTTCCCTTTTTGATGGAGTTTATCCCCTCGTCTCTTTTTGTTTGATAGGTCTACATGCAACAATGTGATTTATTAATAATTTGAGTGTGATTACATTTTACAAGGATAGGCACATTGGCCTTTTTGCATGCTAACTCACTAGCCCAATAACCACACAAAGGCTCTCCAACCTCAAATACACACACACACATGACTTATTCCAATGTGCAATTCTAGGTAATCCTCACACACTTACCCTGGTGCGCACAAAACTGTGGAATGTGCACACCCTTCCCTTGATGCGCAATACCCACACACTTAATTAGGTATGTGGAACGCTATGGAATGTGCGTGCTCTTTCTTTGGAAAACAATGCTTGGACACGACTCAGGTGCATGAAAAACTGAACCAAAATTTTGTGCCGACGACTCACCAACCTAAATGTACATTTACAATTTCATTTACAATTAGGGTTCGGATTAGGGATATTACACGTTGGATATTATTTGAGCACTTAAGAAGATTCTAGTATGGCCATCATGGTGGTGATCTAACTGATGTATATGTTTTCACATAGATCCACTTTGTATTGGTATATGGCTATGTTTTTGTCATATTGTAGCTTCGTTGTGTATTCTTTCATGGATATGAACTAATTGATTCATGGATATATGGATCAACATTGTATCATTGGTGGCCATATCCTTAGTCAATGATTTCATGGATCAACAACGTATTGGTTAGCAACCATGCTTTGAGTTAGTTTATTCTGAGCATGGGTATGCCTACCTCAGGGATGATACATATATATTTTTTGATGTTTGTTTGGAGCTTCCGCCTAACTCTCTTATTCTGACACCCCCACATACATATTTTTGTAAAGGGTTTCAGCCATAAGCTTTTCTTCTAACTTCACACTTTAGGGGGAATTTGTTTCACACCTAAGGTTCACACTACCAAAATTCATACTTAAGTGTCATAAGTGTCGCATTTGTTACACACCTAAGTGTCACAACTTCGTCACCATGAGAAAGTTTATGTCATAATCCCTAAATATACCATTTGGAAGACAAAATACTACCTTTTTCCTTGAGTTTTTGGACTTGTTAGAGCTTCATTCCCCCCCTTCCCATATACAAGGAGGGATAAAGCTAGATCATTTCTCCTTTCTCAGTTATAGGGGAGTGATAGTCTCACCCTATGCCCAGTTCTTGGGGGACTATGAAGTAGTTGCAACCATCATGCCTTGTTTTGTGAGGTTGTTTCCAGGATATTTTAGTTGGTTAAGGGATTGGTTCGAGCTACCTCCTATTTAAGGCAAGAATAATCTTGTTGGTTGATCAAAATCCTCATTTGACCACATCCTCTCCTCAAAACTTTCATGTGGTTGTGATATCTCAAATCCTATATAATGGAGGCCATTCTTGAGTGAAGTAGGGAGATTTTTTGGGTTTTTATATTCTTTGCAGTGAAAGTCTAGTCGAGGTGGATCAATTGGCAGTTAAAGTTGAGGTTGATTGACAACAGGTCAAAGTTGAGGTTAGTCCACTGGGCAAAGTCGAAGTCGAAGGTCAAGGCGGTTAGACATGGTAAAGGAATAGACAACTATTTTAAGAGGTCAACTGAAAAGAGGTCGACAGACATGTGTGTGGCAACCGACTGAAGACTGAATGAAGTTCGACTGGTATTCGACGAGTAATATGACTTGGTAGTCGATTGTAACAGATTCCCGAGATTCATGGGTTTTGTAGCCAATGATCTGCATAGATCTGTAACCGTTTTTGGGTGCCATTTATTTAGGGTTTTTCCTACTGTAAATCCTATAAAGAGGCATGTTGTAAGGCCGTAAAGGATAATCAATGAATCATAAGATAACAAATATTTAGAGAAATCTTTATATGTAGGTTAATGTTCATGCAGATGTAATCCGAATTGGCTACAAGGTTTTTCTTGGATAAGGAAGAGGGTATGATGTCGATTGTGTCTTAGGTGTGGACCAAGGTTATACATGAAACCTTTTACTCAAATTGAATAAGACAACAAGAGAGCATAATGCTCAAGGAATTTTGGTTTTACTGGTTTGGGTTTCTAGGGTAAAAATTTGTGTAATGTGTGATTTCTATGTCATTTACGTTCTCGATTAAATTCTTCCTGTTCTGATAGGTTTAGTGTGGAAGTGTGTCTCATTTCCTAACATATGGTATCCGAGCCAAGTTAATATTTGATGTGTGGTATAAGATATTGATTTACCAATATTGAATCTGAGAGCTAAACCCTAGGTACAATAAGAGTTATAAGTCATAAGTTGTGTTAAAAATCATGGTAAAGAATGGAGAGAAACTCAAGAATAGAGATAGAAAAATTCAATGGACAAGATTTTCAGCTTTGGAAGCTTAAAATGAAATCTCTTCTTATAGATCAAGAACAATGGACAACAATCTATCCAGATACCTAGCCGACAGGCATGTCAAAAAAAGAATGGGAGAAACTTGAAAGAAAAGAAAGAAGTACGATTCAAATTTGTCTTGTAGATTCGGTACTGTTGAATGTCTTAGGTGAATATTAGACCAAGAAATTGTGGGACAAGTTCGGAAGCTTATACTAGTGAAAATATCTGATAAATAAATTGTTTCTCAGAAATAAATTGTATCTTCTAAGGATGAGTTATGGAAGTTAGGTGAATGATCATTTAAATGTGTTTAATACCATTTTAAGCCAGTTACTATCCGTGGATATTAAAATCACCGAGGAGGAGAAGTGTATTATCCTATTATATTCTTTTCCAAACTCTCGGGATAACTTAGGCATGGCTATAGGGAGTAATACAACCACACTACCTCTAGAAGACATGGTTTCTTCTCTACTATCATAATAAATGAGAAGAAAGAACCTGGAAGGATCGACCAAAGATGCTTTAGTGGTGAGAGGTCAACCGATTGAAAGAAATAAAGGAAAATTCTCTGGTAGAAAGTCTAAGTCAAAGGATAGATTTAAATCCTTGGTTCAGTCGACAAGAAGATGTTGGAAATGCGGTAAATCTCGACATTAAAAAAAGGACTGCAAGTCGAGGGCGATGGAAGTTAGTACATGATCCGATGAGAAGCAGTCGACTGAGAGAAAGACAACTCCAGACAAGGGAGGTGGTGTGTACCTAGAGTTGACTAGTATGCAGTTGGATCAAGATGTTTGGTTGATCGATTCAGGAGCATCCTATCATTTGACACCACATAGAGAATGGTTATACAAGCATGAATGATATGATCGAAGTGATGTGTTCTTGGGGGACAAATCGACAACCAAAATTGTCGGACAAGGAAGACTTCAATTAATACTGTATGATGGGAGGAAAATAACCCTTCCAGGTGTGATACACATTCCGAGTTTGGAAAGAAACCTAATATCTGTCAGCCAGATGAGTGATGCTGGAGTCCACACTCTATTTCATAAGGATTCATGCAAGATGGTAAGAGGTGTTGTGGTCTTAATGAAAGGAGTTCATATTGGAACCCTATACAAGTTGCTAGGGAGTGTCGACTTGACTGGATGCAACAACATCATTGTTCATGAAGTCGACTCGACTAAACTATGGATGAGCTGATTCAAACTAACTTGATAAGTCATCATAAATTCGACCCGACCATGCTATGGAACGAGAGGATGGGACACATTAGAGAAAAAGGACTTCGAGCTATGCAAAATAAAGGTATGGTTGAAGACTTTCCCGAGTGTAATTTAGAAGTCAAATTTTGTGAACATTGTATATATGGAAAACAAATTCGTTTGAGGTTCCCATATGGAGTGACAAGGGAAAATGAGATTCTAGAGTTGGTTCAAAGTGATTTTTTTGGCTCGGTTATAGTGCCCTCACTTGGTGGATCCCTGTATTATGTCTCCTTCATAGATGTTTTTTCCAAGAAATCATAGGTTTTCAATAACTTCAAAGAGTTTAAATCTCTTGTAGAAAAATAGATAGATAAGAAGATTAAGGTGCTGAGAACCGACAACGGTGGTGAATTTTGTGGAAAATAATTTGATCATTTCTACAAGCAGTGTGGCATAGCACACCAAACTACCACACCATATACCCCACAAAAAAATGGATTTGATGATAGAATGAACATAATGTTGATGGACAAGGCAAGGAGCATGCTCAGTGGTGTTGGGCTCACATAAGAATTCTGGGTGGAGGCACTCGACACTGCAAAATATCTATTGAATATGTATCCTTCATCGAGGCTAGTCGACATGAATCCAAATGAGGTATGGTTGGGTAAGAATCCTTTGGTTTCACATCTCAAAGTATTTTTCTATGATGCATTTGTGCATTTTCCCAAGGAAAAGAGGAGCAATACGAACAATAAGGCAGTCAAATGTATTTTAATTGGATACAAAGAAGGAATGAAAGGATATAATCTCTAGGATCCTGCATCAAGGAAAACAATGTATAGTCGAGATGTGGTCTTCAGAGAAGTTGAAAGTAAGTCTGATCCTGAGGAAATTGTTTAGATCGAGAATAATACTGAGATGGTGCGGTTTGAACTGAGGAATGAAGAAGATGATTCAGATGATTTGACTAAATCAGAGGAAGAGGTGGAAGAACCAACTTCAGTTGTAGGGAGGTCAGAAAGAGTAAGAAAACCAGTCGAAAGGTATAGTCTTCCCGACTTCCATTCCACATTCATGTTAACTGCCATCAATGATGAGCCTAAGTTAGTCAGTGAGGCAGTTGACTCGAAAGAGGGTAAACTCAAGAAGGATTCCATGGTTGAAGAGATGGAATCCTTGCACAAGAGTGCGACATGGGACTTAGTAAAGTTGCCTAGTGGAAGAAAGCATGTTGGTAGAAAATGGGTATTCAAGAAGAAGATGAATGTAGCAGGTCAAGTCGAGAAATTCATAGCTCGATTGGTAGCTAAATGATATTCCCAAGTCGAAGGATTCGAATTCGATGAGATTTTTTCCCCTGTTGCAAAATTAACTTCCATTAGAGTACTAATGTCTCTAGCTACAACATTTGATCTGGAAATATAACAAATGGATGTGAAGACAATGTTCCTACATGGGGACCTGGAAGAGGAAATATATAAGAAACAACCTGAAATATTTGTAGTAAAGGGAAAGAAAGATTTGGTGTGTAAACTGAAAATATCCCTTTATGGTCTAAAACAATCACCAAGGATGTGGTACCAAATGTTTGACACATACATCCTTAGTTTGATATTTGTGAGAAGCAAAGTTGATCACTGGTTATATTCCAAAGAAGAAGGTGGGAGTTTGATATATGTAGCTTTGTATATTGATGACATTTTGCTGGTTGGAAACATCATGGATGCAATAAAGGAGGTGAATAAACAACTATTCTCCAAGTTAAACATGAAGGATCTCCATGCAACTAACTTCATTATGGGAATGGATATTAAGAGAGATCAAGCAACTAGAAATCTCTAGATGAAAACAACATTTGATCTGTAAATATAACAAATGGATGCGAAGACAACGTTCCTACATGGGGACTTGGAAGAGGAAATCTACATGAAACAACCTAAAGGATTTGTAGTAAAGGGAAAGAAAGATTTGGTGTGTAAACTAAAAATATCCCTTTATGGTCTAAAACAATCACCAAGGATGTGGTACCAAAAGTTCAACACATACATCCTTAGTTTGGGATTTGTGAGAAGAAAATCTGATCACTGCTTATATTCCAAAGAAGAAGATGGGAGTTTCATATATGTAGCTTTGTATATTGATGACATGTTGCTGATTGGAAACATCATGGATGCAATAAAGGAGGTGAAGAAGAAACTATTCTCCAAGTTCGACATGAAGGATCTCAGTGCAACTAACTTCATTATGGGAATGAATATTAAGAGAGATCGAGCAACTAGAAAGCTCTGGTTGAATCAAACGAAGTATATTGAAACAATTTTGAAACGTTTCAACATGGAAGATTGCAAACCAGTGAAGGTGCCAATTCTTGTGGGAACAAGGCTAACTGTTGAAAAGTTTCCAAAGACATAGGAATAAATAGAGGACATGGAACGTGTTCCCTATGCAAGTGTTTTTGGTATTCTAATGCATGTGATGGTATTCAATCAACCAGACATTTCCCATGCAACGGGAGTGTTGAACAGATACATGTCGACACCTGAAAAGGAGCACTGGAAAACTGTCAAGATAATATTTAGGTATTTGAGTGGAAAAAAGATTATGCTATATGCTACCAAGGAAAACCTGGAGGTGACAGTGAATTAAATGTACATGGCTTTGTCGACACCGACTGGGCTGGAGATTTGGATCGATAGAGGTCGACCAATGGATATGTCTTCAAAATGTTTCGTGGAGCAATCAACTGGATGATTAAGTGACATACGGTTATAGACTTGTCAACAAAACATGGAAACCACTCATGGAAGCAAAGAAGCAGTATGGATGCAAAGGATGTGTTCAAGAATCAGGTTTGAACAAAGATCTATGAAGATAAGTTATGACAGTCAAAGAACAATATTTCTTGCAAAGAACCCTGCTTATCATTCTAAGACTAAGAACAATGATGTACAATACCATTTCGTGAGAGACATGGTGGAATTCAACGAGGTGCTATTGGAGAAACAGTCAAAGAACAATATTTCTTGCAAAGAACCCTGCTTATCATTCTAAGACTAAGAACAATGATGTACAATACCATTTCGTGAGAGACATGGTGGAATTCAACGAGGTGCTATTGGAGAAAGTAGACACATTGGAAAATATAACCGACTCGTTGACCAAGTCTGTGAGTGCTATGAAGTTATCTTGGTGTAAAGAGGCAATGGGAATTGTTTCCCTGGGTATATGAACACAAGTTCAAAGGTCTCCTGGTTTCAACAAAGAAGACAACAAGTGGGAGAATGTTGGGTTGTTATAATCTTTGTATTGAAAGTCTAGTCAAGGTGGATCAACTGACGGTCGAAGTCAAGGTGGATCGACATTAGGTCTAAGTCGAGGTGGATCGACAACAAGTCGAAGGTCGAGGTTAGTTGACCAGTTAAAGTTGAAGTCGAAGGTCGAGGCGGTTTGACATGGTAAATTTATAGACAACAAGTCAAAGAGGTCAACCAACAAGAGGTCAATATGCGAGTGTGTGGAAATCGACTGGTAGTTGATGGGTATTATGACTTGGTAGTCGATTGTAACAAAATCACAAGATTCATAGGATTTGTAGCCAATGATTTGCATGGATCTGTAACCATTTTTGGGCACCATTTCTTTCGGGTTTTTCCTGTTGTAAAGACTATAAATAGGTGTATTGTAAGGCCATAAAGGCTAATCAATGAATCGTAAGATAGAAAATCTTTAGAAAAATATTTAGATGTAGGTAGTTGGTTATGTAGATGTAAACTGAATTGACTACAGGGTTGTTTTTGCGTAAGCAAGAGGATATGATGTTGATCGTGTCTTAGGTGTGGACCAAGGTTATACATGTAACCTTTTATTCAAATTGAATAAGACAACAAGAGATAAAAATGATCAAGGAATGCTTGTTTTCCCGGTTTGGGTTTGTAGGGTAAAATCTTTGTGTAATGTGTGATTGCTATGTCATTTACATTCTTGATTAAATTCTTCGTATCTTCTACTATTTCTAGTGTGGAAGTGTGTCTCATTTCCTAACAATATTATAGCATCATACCTATGATTTTGTGACATTCAAGGGGATGGAAAGGAGAGCTTGGAGGAGCTGCTGCAACATCAAGATTGAGATTGTAAGTGCTTCACTATTGATTGCTTTCCATTAATATACAAATTAGCCTATTCCCTTCATGTGTATGTTTTCACTATATGCATGTCTATTGTTGTATAATTCATCATAGATAGACATGTTCTACTTGACAATATAGTGTAGAAGAAGAAGATATTTTTGTGTTCTTTACATGACATCTCTTGGAGCTTGGACATCAAGATCAAGGGCTGGAGTAGTGAGGACAACCTACATAAAAGATGTGAGTCATATATCCTTCTCTTATCTTTCTAATTGTTGACATAGAGAGTATAACTAAAGGGAAAGTAGTAACCATTTGTTTCTCTCTATCTTAGATCAAAGGGGTCTTGATCCAAGGGGGGTTTCACCCGTCCACAGGGGAAACTTTACCACAACACCATGGTCAATCATAGTCAATCATGGCCAACTATGTTCAACCTTAGTCACCCATGGTTATGTTGATATATTCCTTGTGAAATAACCCAACCCTTCATGAATATCACAATGTGACATAACCAATGAGGAACATAACATTTCCTTATAAGATGAGCAATATCGATATCACAATGCATCATGACCATTCAAAAACATCTCATTGAAACATAACCCTTAAGAAATGTTACAAGGTGTCATAACCCGTAATAAACATAGCAATGTGACATAACAATAGATGAACTTATAAATTTGACATTACGCAACAAAGATGAATGTCACAATGCAACATAACCATAGGGGAACATCAAAATCCAACATAAACCTTGACAAACATTGTAATGTGACATAACCATTGAAAAACATCACAATGTAAGAAAACCCTCGACAACCATCACACTATGATGAAAGTCAACCACAATCCCTTGATGAACGTCACAATCCAACAAAACCCTTGGCAAACGTTGCAATGTGATGAAAACCAAAATAACCATTCATGAACATAATAATGTGATGAACATAACCCAACCCTACAATGCGATGAACATAACCCAATGTCACATTGTCAAGGTCAACCATATTCAACCATGGTCAAGGTCAACCATTTTCAACCATGGTCAATCATAGTCATCTATGGTCAACCATGCTTAGGGTCAACCTAGATAATCAACCGTAGTAAATGAAGGTCAACAAAAACGAACCCTTAGTAACCTAAAGTAAACGAAGATTAACCATAGCAAACCAAACATAAACCAAAGTCAACCATAGTAAACCAAGGTCAATAATAAGTCGACCATTATAAATCAAACATAAAACAAACTCAACCATAGCTAACCATAGTAAATTGAAGTCAACCAAGGTCAACCAAAATTAACCATGGTTAATTGTGGTCTACCATGTTCAACCATAGACAACCATGGTCAACCATAGATAATCATGGTCAACCAAAGGTAACCATGGTAAAATATAGTCAACCATGTCATCCCTAGTCAACCACAATCAATATGGTTATTCAAAGTCAACATGTTCACCCAGGTCAACCATAGCTAAATGTGGTTAACCAACTTCAATCATGGCCAATAATAGTTTAACATTGTCAACTGTTGATATTATGGTAGTTGCGGGAGTTATTAACCTCCATGTGTAACCTTTGAATAGAATAGACTATTCTGGAAGCCATAGAAATCCTAAACGGATGTGTAAAAACCCTAGAAGACAAGTCAACTTAGTAAAATAATTAATATTAAAGTATTAGCTTCTAGAAGGACAAGTCGGCACTATAAATAGGAGGCACTTGAGCTCATTTGTACGTACTCACTTTACTCACTCTCTTAGTAAAGTATAGCGCAAGTTTGGAGCCGCAGTTGCAAGAAAGGAAGGTGTGTCTTCTAGGGTGATTCTTGGTTTCTCTCTCTGGCACTACCTAGCCTAAGATATGTGCCCTACCTTCTAGTATCTCTTGGTGGTTTTCTTCGTGACATCTTGGAGTATATTGGTGGATTTATTGAAGGTGAAAAATTGGGGAAGAAGTGAAATTGCAACTGTTGCAGTTGAGTATTGTTCTTGTTCTGTGGTTGTGGAGACTCTCTCCCTTGGAGAAGGTGCGCTCTCCTTATATTGTGTTGTTGTTGTAGTTGGATGGTGTTTTATGGTTCCATCTCATGCTACTGGTGCAACTAGGGTTTATCTGTTGGTTCTAGTGTGGCTTTCTGGAATCATTCTATCTAGCAAAGCTTAAAGTGCTCAGGGGTGGCTACATGCCTATGGTTGGGAGACAATATTGAATTGTCTATGGTGAAATGAGCACATCAAAATTTTAATAGGTTATGGGCCCACACTACCTTCAAAACATTTTAACCACTGGAAGGTAGATTGTCAGTTCTTTGTCAAGCTTGTTATAGCACCAGTTGTAGTTGCAACCAGGGTTTCTAATTTTGAAGCTATAGAAAAACCTAACTTAATTCTTTGGGTACTTTAAGTGAAACATTTGGCATAATTATTGGATATTCTAGTGTGCCTTAGCCTAGCACACCCCTTGGTACGTTCAACTAGCAAAAACATCAAGGTTATTTTTTTGGTCAAAGTCAAAGTTTGACTCGTTAAAGTCAAAGTCAAAGGAAGTCATGACTTACTCCATGAAGTCAAAGAACAAGCTATAAGGAGCTTCAAATTTCAAATCATGGAATACAAGGATTGACCTCATCCTTGCCAAAAAAAAAGTTCTAGATATCCTGAAGGGCAAGATCGTGGAACCACAGTTTGAAGCAGGAAAAGAGAAGGAACCTCAGAATGTTGCAGGAATGGAGAAGTTCAAGGACAATGACATCAATGCCATGAATATCATTGTGGAATCTGTCAAATATCACTTGATACCCTACATATCCAATCTTGACTCATCCAAGAAGATGTATTATTCCCTAACTAACCTTTTTGTAGTCATAAATATTGGACAAGTGATGAGTTTGAAGAATGAGCTTCGTGACACAAAGATGACTAAGGATGACATTGTAGCCTCATACTTTGTGAGGATTTCTCAGTTGAGAGATCAACTACAAGCTATTGAAGAAGTTATTCTAGAAAATGAACTTGTGAATATTGCACTTAATGGTCTTTCTAGATCATGGGATGCATTTGCTGCAAGCATGAACACAAGAAAGGAGTTTCCCATGTTTGAAGAAATTTGGACCTATTGTGCACAATAAGAGACAAGGATCAACTCAAAGGGAATATCTCAAAATGAAGAGGATGCTCAAGCCTATGCAACAAAATTCAAGAGACATGAAGGTAAGAAAATATTTGGTTCAAGAAATAAATCCAATCATAAGAAGAACATGTCAAAGGTACAATGTTTTGGGTCATAAATATGAACACTAAAAACATCAGTGTCATGAATTAGCAAATAAAAGAAAGGAAAAACACCATGTGTCAACTACTAATGATGAAGTACCTTTAAATAAAGACAAGCATGGAGAAACATATTTCTTCTACTAATCAGCTCTTGCAGAACCTCTTGAAGACACCATGTGACTAATCGATAGTGGAGCTTCCAGACATATGACAGGTGACCATGAAAAACTCCCAAGCATGAATGAAAATAAAATCTCTCATATAATGAACTTTGGAGACAAGAACTCTTATGCAGTCAAGGGAATTGGAAAAGCCTCTATCGAATTGGAATCAGGTAACAATGTTCATCTTAACAATGTTTTGTATGTACCTATTTTGAAAAATAATTTAGTATCTATTTATTTTTTAGAAGACAAAGGAGATACAATAGCCTTTGTCGATGGAAACGTACTCTTATGGTCTAAAGATTCAAAAGTAGAAGATGCTAAAGTTATTGGTATTCGTGAAGGAAGATTGTATAAACTTCTAGGTCAATATGCTCAAGCTCTCGTACATGATGAACTCAATCCTAGTGATTTATGGCATAGAAGGTATGCTCACCTTCATTATCAAGCATTTCCATCTCTAAAGAATATGGTTGTAGGCATACCATAACTAAAATCAGTACAAAAAGGTGTTTGCAGAGGATGTGCACTTGGGAAGAATATTAAGAAGCCATTCCCAAGCACTGAGAATATATCCAAGGAGATCTTGGATCTAACACACTCAGATGTATGTGTTCTTATGCCGGTGAAATATCTAGGAGGATCTCTCTACTATGTAACATTCATCGATGACTTCTCATGAAAAAAAAAAAACCTGGATGTAGCTGTTGAAGACAAAGGATGAAGTATTTAGCAAATTCCAAGAATTCAAAACTGAAGTGGAAAACCTGACAGACAAGAAGATCAAGACACTAAGATATGATGATGGAGGAGAATACACCTCCAAGGATCTCGTTGCCTTTTGTAAAGAAACTGGGATTAGGAGGGAGCTAATTGTCCCACATAATCCTCAACAAAATGGTGTGACAGAAAGAAAGAACCGGTCCATTGAAGAATCTGTTAAGTCAATGATGGATTACCAAAATCTATCCATGTTTCTATGGGGATAAGCAGCTATGACAGTCGTATATGTTCAGAATAGAATTCCTCATCATATATTGAAGAACATGAGTCCAGAAGAAGATTTCTTCAGAAAGAAGCCAAGTGTTGAACACTTGAGGATCTTTAGTTGTCAGTCAAGAAGAAAAAATGGAAGGAAGATATGATGGAGGAATATCAATCCATCATGAAAAATGATATATGGGAAAATGTGCCTAGACCCGAAGGAAAGTCTGTAGTCACTTCAAAATGGGTTTACAAGATAAATCATGCAGTAGATGGGAGTATCGATAAATACAAGGCAAGATTCGTGGCTAAAAGGATCTCCTAGCAAGAGGGAGAAGACTATGATGAAACATTTGCTCCATTTCCTAGATACACCTCTATTAGAGCCATTATATCTCTTGCAACATCCATGGGCTAGAGTTTACATCAGATGGATGTAAAGATCGCTTTTCTCAATGGAGTAATTGAGGAATAAGTATACATAGAGCAACCTCAAGGTTTTGAGGTACACCTGAGAGAAACCCATGTATGCACATTAAAGAAGGCCTTGTATGGACTCAAGCAAGCTCCAAGAGCTTGGTATGCACGAATTGACAATTACTTGACGAGACTTCGATTTTCCAAGAGCTATGTTGATCCAAACCTTTATTACAAGGTTTTGAATTATGCACCTGTGATCCTGTTACTTTATGTTGATGATTGTTTTTTACAGGTGCAGAGCCTCTCATTATTCAATGTAAGAGGGAGTTAGCCTATAAATTCGATATGAAGGATCTTTGTCTCATGCATTATTATTTGGGACTAGAAGTATGGCAAAAGTGTGGTGAAATATTCATGGGGCAAGGGAAGTATGTTGTAAAGATCCTTAAGAAGTTTGGGATAATGGATTGAAAATCCATGGCAACTCCCATGGTGAAAGATATGAAGAAGTCGAGAGACTCTGATTTTGATCCAGTAGACTCGTCCTTGTACCAACATTTGATTGGATCATTGATGTATTTGATTAATACCCGAACAAACATTTTATTTGCTGTGAACACGTTGAGCCAGTTCCACGTGGAACCTAGACATGAACATTGGATAGCTGCAAAGCACATTTTGAGATATCTTTGTGGGATGCTAAATTATGGTTTGAGATATGCCTCAAACAATGATGTACAAATTCATGGATTTACTAATTTAGATTGGGCAGGGAGTTCATATGACATAAAGAGTACTTCTGGTATATGTTTAAGTTTGGGCTCTGCTATGATATCATGGGATAGCAGGAAACAAAATTATGTTGCACTCAACACTGCAAAAACAAAGTATATTGCAGCTTGTGATGCTTGTATGGAAGTAGTATGGCTCCGCAAGCTAATTTTTGGACTATTTGATCACGCGATGGATTCGACTGTGATATATTCTGATAATCAGAGTTGTGTGAAGCTTTCAGAGAACCCCATGTTCCATGACAGGTTGAAGCACATTGAGATCAAGTACTATTTTATCTATGATAAAGTCTATAAGGGAGAATTGATTCTCCAGTACATCTTCACCAATGAGCAGACATCTGATATTTTGACAAAACCTTTTTCCAAGATAAATTTTGCATACCCTAGGGACAAGTTGAGACTTGTGGAGATACCCTCCCTTGGTTGAAAAGGAGAAGATGACTTCCGCGGTTGGGAGGCAGTGCTAATATATGGCATCATGGATAGTCAATGTGTTGGTGGACATACATTCTCCAGGTGGAGAATGCTCCAGACAAAACATATTGTTGATGTACCATGGACAATTGTTCTCTTGGGGCATTGCCCATATAGGTAGAATGGTCCAGGACAACTACTCTCCTGGGGCTTTGCCCAGACATGTAGAATGGTCCGTCTCCCTGAGTTCACAATAGTGATTAGAGTGGGGAGATTGGTACAGGACATACATTTTCCTTGAGTTCACAACAATGGCTAGAGGGGGGAAAATGGTCTAGGACAATAATTCTTCCTGAGTTCACAATAGTGAGCAGAGTGGGAAGAATGGTCCTTGTTTGCAAAGAATTGTCATTATTTAAATTTGCATCCATTTACATTGTGTGGATAGTATATATTTTTAGTCAATAGGAGGAATGCAACAAAGGGAACAACTACATATAAACACCCAAAGCATAGCTTACCAAATCATAAATCCAAGGTTAGATGTTAATCATTCATATTTGACATGACTTAGTATGTACATTCATGCACATAACACTTTAATGCATTATTTATGTTCATAATGAGATATTGAAGTTGTGTGAGTATTTATTGTTGTCTCGATTCATATTCATAATTGGGTATTCGAGGTACTTGATTCTTCTTTGTAGACTTGTCTTACTCACTCATGGAAAGAAGTTCAAGTGACAAGATCATTCATTATTGAATTGAGTGATCTTGGAGGCTATAAACATCGGAGTGACCATTCCTACCTCTTTGAGTTAACCTCATGGAGGGTTCAAGAAGTTGGTTGTGAGAGAACTGTTTGCACAATCAATAGTTCCAATTCTCCTACTCAGACCATCAACTCTACACCTATTACACTTCACTTAGTTTTCATGGTGAATTACACTTCACTTAGTTTTCATGGTGAATGGTATGAGACTTGTGACATTCTAACTTTATTGTTATGAATAACAATCATTGTTAGCAATAGATCAATTGTATCCAACTCAAGGCAATGCCTTGATTCTAGTCACACCCTCCACACCCTCCTTGACAACCTAGGTCACTCATAGTGCTGGAGGTTTCCCTTGTCCTAGATGGTCCTATTTTTAAAGTGGTGTTTGAGAAAGAAAGGGAGACGAAAAAACTTTCTCGCAAGCTCCTTTAAGACCACTCGAATGGCTATAGTCATTTTCCTACTACGAATTACTTATTGAAGAAAGTATTCCTTTTGTGATGATGGGAAATAATTTTCACATATTTTTAGTCAAGAGTGTATAAAGTTTTCAACTTGATGATAAGAATAAGTGGCATACCACATACTTGATGTATCAAAAGGGCCACTCCATTCAAGTTATGTTAAGCCTCTAAAAAAAGGTCAAATCACATCTAGAAATGCTTAGAAATGATGTAAAAGCTAATAAGTACTGCAATGCCACGCTCAAGTAGAAAACTTTTGCAAGTGCGTGTTCTTAAGAAAAATACGAGGATTGACATAATTCTTCTTATGTTTTTAAGAGTTATGTATTCATTGATTTTATATTTTAATCACATGTACAGGTTGACCATTCATTAGGATGTTCTAAGCAATATTAAAAAATCTTATTACAAAAGTATTGAGTCATTGCTAAATGACATATCATCAAGTAAATCATATAGAGGTCAAAAAGTAAAATAAAATCTTATTTAAGTTATTGTTAAATGATATATGAGCAAGTAAATCATATATAGGCCAAAATATAGAATGAAGTGACCAAAGAAAAAATGGTGAAGGTGCATCATAGTTAAAAACAAGGATGGGACTCTTCCTAAGTTTAGTATTAGTTTATTTATTTTAGCTATATATTTTTCACTTCGAGAGAGTAGTGAATCCCAAGTTTTTGTAAGAAAAATTAGACATAAATCTCATTTGGGTCATTTAGTAATGTCTTATTCATTAGTGAAACCCCTATCAATGATTCACTCGTATCAACACTTAGGATTCAATGAAATTAAAGGGAAAAAAGGAAAGACTGAAAATGAAAAGAACAACAATCCATGCCTTGAAATCTTATAAAATATTTGATAGAGCTATGTGATGAAATAGAGAAAAGATACTCTAATGTTAGAAATCAAATAACTAAAATAGAAAGTTTTTTTACTACTAGAATTGAATTGTAGAAAGATTAGTAATGCAAAAAATGAACCATAGTAAATTGTAAACAAATATTCTTACTTTTTACAAGTTTTTGGCTAATCTTGTTGGAATGGTTGCCTCAAACATGTTTATGATAGGTACCTAATCACCAGAGAGAAGAAGAGGGGCAAATGGATGGATGACTCCTTGCCAGGATCAAGGTTTCGTAAGTTTCCTTGTGTTATTAGAAATCAACAATATCAATCTCAATATAAAGTAATTGGTAATTTTTACATACTCAAAGCCCCCATATCATCAAAATAAGTTAGAATGTTGTCAAAAATATCCAGTTCAACTACCAAACACAAAAAATCAACTCCATTGTTTATGATAAGATATACGTAAACAAGAGACTTTAGTTTTGTTTTCAATAATTATTTGACAAAACTTAAAAAATTAAATAAATTAACAATAAAGATCCAATGGGATTTAGTTTTGTTTCCCATGGGCTTTAACCATTAAGTAAATTAGCAAAACTTATTAATAGAATTAAAAAAAATCAAATGTTTTTCCATGTTCATTTCTTCTATATTTAGTAATTTTATGTAAAGAAACAAGTAAAAGTAGTTAAAAAGCATGTAAAAAATTTCAAAATACATGTTTATGTGTTTATAGGTTAAATAGGTAGAGTTAACTTTTCTATCCAAAATTAAAAATCTACTCAAAATTTGATTTTAATATTTTAATATAATATTTTTTCAAAAAATTATATATATATATATATATATATATGAAATTTCACTACATGTAATAATTTGCGTGATTCATAAAATGGTAGATTTTCATTTTTATTAAATAATCGATTTTGTATTAACATGTTTAGTTAAACTTTAAAAAAATAAAAAATAATCTAAAATCATGTTCCAAAATCTTTATTATTTTCATCTTACTAATAAAAAAAGATGATATAAATAAATAAAATTTTCATTTTTTCAAATGAAAAACTAAAATCTTTTTATATTTATTTTTAAATTTTTAATTTTCAAAAAAAAAAAAAAAATCACTCCAAAAGTGAATAAAAAAAAAATCATTTTTACTTTTAGACATATGATTACAAAAATCACAACCCAAAACAAAATCCTAAATCTTATTCTAAAATTTAAAAACTTTCCTAAAAATAAACTTTAAAATATAAAAAAATCATTTTTACTTTTAGACATATAAATACAAAAATCACAACCCAAAACAAAATCCTAAATCTTATTCTAAAATTTAAAAACTTTCCTAAAAATAAACTTTAAAATATACGTTTGAAATCTATACATTACACATTATAATAAAGAAATAAAAAAATATAATAATTACT
>SNQJ01S0046963.1:0-18658 GCA_010110895.2 Picea sitchensis | reverse complement strand
ATATGATATAGCAAGGCCCATAGCTTCTTATGAAATATAAAAGGAGATGCCCACACTTTCCTTCAAGGTGGCCTTGAAAGCAACCCAGTGAGACCATCTCTAGGTTGACTTTGTATATGATAAAGGAATCCCATATATAATGCATAATACCTCTATACAAGAGAAAGAAAAATGTTCATATAATGCAAGGACCTCCATACAAAACACAAAAACAATGTTCAATGGTCGTGGGAACATAGCCTAGCCTAATCAATGGCACAAGTTTCTTATCATATTCTTGGTTATAATTTATTTTCTTCTCTATTTATTTTTTATTCTAATATGAACAACTCACTATATTTACCAAAATATCTTGAGGGGAGGCTCAACAAAGTAACCTAAAAAAGTATTTGTGAATATATAAATTCGTTAGAGAAATACATAAAATAAAGAGAAGCCAAACTTCAAACAGAGTTAAAGGTAATGCTTAATAATAAGTTTGCATTCTTTGAAGACAAAATCCAAAAACAAATAGACAATAAAATAATAGGGTTGGAGAATAAATTGTACAAAATGGAGATTAGATTACAAGGAATGAAAAAGAAAAGCCAAGAAAAGAAACAACTAACCAAAGGAGAGGTTGATAACCTAGAAAATATTAAAATGAAGAATACAATTAAAGAGCGAGAAGAAAACTTAAATAACAATTTGGCCCTAAATAGTCTAGAAGGTAAATTGGATAGCATACACATCGATGAAGAAATGAATAAGCTTATAGAACTAGACCATGAGTGTAACAAAAGAGACTTGAACCTCATAATTTTTTATTTGAAAGAGGAGAAAGAAGATGACACATTAGCTCTATTCAAGGAAGAACTACAAAATAAATTACAATTTGAAACAACTTGTCTCATGCAAGAAAATAAGTTGGGAAAAATAATAGAGCATAAAAATAGGTTTATTTGTGTTAAGGTAAGCTCTAATAACTATAAATATGGCATAATTAGTAAAATTCTAAGTCTAAGAGGGTCAATAATATTTGTAAATGAAGACATCATTCCAGAATTAAGGAAGTTCAAAAGGTAAAAAAAAAACGAGGAAGGAAAATGGGCAATAATTAGAAAAAATGGGTATTATTAGCGACATAGATAAAAAAAGATAATAACAAATAGGAATTTGGGACACTATGAATCCTCTCTTTGAACTTTCATGGCTTTCCATGGAGCAAAGGTCCCATGTCAAGTTGGATCCCAAGTGAAATTGATATTATACTGCGTGTTGAAACTTGGGAGCATAAAGAATCCAAGGTCCCTAACATAGATGGATTTGTCTTGTGATCAAGATGTAACAAAAGATCCTACCATAGAGGGATTGGAGACATAACTTGTTATATGAATAATAAAATTTCCCCCCATATTAGGCTTCACAAGAAAAACCCTTTCAATCAATACATGTGATGAGGATTCCAAATATTAATGCTAAGAGGATTTATATCACAATATGTTATTTTGTGCCTATTAATTATACCTTTTATAAGAAAAACAACCTAGATAAAACTTGTCCCTGCAATGGCTTAGAACATGATATTCACAAGATGAGAAATGAAAGTAATATCCTCTTGCTAGGAGACTTTATTGCTAGAAAAAAAACTAACCAAGCTATTATCTTAAGTAATGATTCCAACCCTAATTCTCTATGGCTAGATGTAGATCCTATTTTATCTAGCCGATACAAATGAAACTTTGAATACTTGGTAGAGAATTCATTCAAGTCCAAGTTGATCAAGCTATGCAACTCTCAAGATCTAATAACAATCTAATGAAATGGGTGAAATTCAATCATATGACTTGCATTCATGCGATTGACAATAGTGTTGTAGATTGTGTGATATCTAATATCCCTATTTACATCAAAATAGTAAAATTCAATATCTTAAATGACCATGAGCTTGACTTAGATCATAGACCTTTAACCCCAACTTTAAACTTTATCATTCACAAAATCCCCATAGAAGAGAATTCTGATAACCAAAGCACTTGATCTTTGACAAAATACAGTTGATCTTTTTCTAAAGGATTTAAACAATGAATTAAATCTCCTTTCATTTAAGAACAATATTCAAGACCTCTATCATAATTTTATGATAACGCTATACAATTCCATTCACAAGTTCTCTATCGAGGTGTGGGGTAAAAAAGTAAAATATAACAACAAACCCTTGTTATGAAAAAGAGTGTAAGATTGCTAGAAAATCCATTAGGGGTGGTTCTAACGAGTCCTTAAAGTATTATAATATAAATAGGTATAAATACCTAATTAAAAGAACAAAAAGTTATCATATAAATAGAAAGCAAGAGAATCTTTAACACCTTTCTAAACTAGATATTAAGAAATTCTAGAGGCAAATTCTAAATTGTAAAACTAAAGAAAACAATATGATTCCTTTGAGAGACTGGAATTCCTACCTTGAAAATCTTTATGGATCCCCTAATGTTGTAGACAATATTCAAACCCTTTTTACAGAGGAAGAAGTTATTTCTTTAGAAGACATAGATTTTGGGGTCAAGCAATTTCACAAAAGGGAAAGCTAAGGACATTGAATGCTACAAAGAAAAATACTAAAAATTGGAGGGCCTATCCTCACCCCTTACGTTCACAAGCTCTTCAATTTAGCAGTCAAGCAAGGTTTCTCTAAATCCCGGACTTAGAGCCTCATTGTTCCTATTTTTAAAAGTGATGATAAAAATAATCCCTCTAATTATAGGACCATTATGATTAACCCTCTTATCCAAGTTTCAAGGAATTATTTTGGAAAAAGAATATCAATGTATGGCTAGAAATACATAGAAAAAGAGATTAAGGTTAGGCCATATTTAGGAATTATCATTCAACTGTGGAATACCTTGTTACACTTAGGATCATTACGTAGGAGTGTCGCAATAATAAATCCAATTTTCTATTTTGCTACATTGACTTTAGAAAAGCATTCGACATGGTGCCCATAAATAACCTATGGAATAGATTATAAGGGCTAAAAGTTAGTTTCGAGTGGGGTGTTGCTGCGATAAGGTTATAAGAGAACATTATTACCAAGTTTAGGAACATTGAGGGCTGGTCCGAAGAAATTAATTGTAATATATGAGCTAATCAAGGTTGTCCTTTCTCCCCTACCCTTTTTGTCATATTCATCGACAAGTTAGAGGGTTCCTTGGAAGAAGCAAGATTTGTTGGGATGTCTCTAGCTATAATGGTCATCGTCCTTGTTCTTTATGCTAATACTATTTTCTTATGGTGATGATTCCTTATGATCTCGACAAACAATTGAAGATTCTAAATGATTTTTTCTCTAGTGTGGGTATGACTATTAACACTAACAAAATGAAGGTTATGATAATCATATCTAAAAACATTACTTACGCTAATTTCAAGTATGAAAATAACAACTTGGAGGAAATGACTTCATACAAATATCTCATAATTGATCTTCATTGCAAGATCAGCTGGAATTATAGCATTGATAAAAGAATAGATGGAGGGTGGAAAGCTTGTTACGGACTTGAAAACAATTGTAAATCAATGGACCTTTGGCTTTGGGATAAGAATAAACTCCTCTTTGAAACTCTCATAACTTCTATTATCTCATATGATTGTGAAGTTCGTAGCTGCAACATCTCTAGAGAATCATGGAGAAAGATAGAGAAAATCCAAAGGCATTTTATACTTATAATCTTAAAATTAAAGGCAATAGAACCTATTCTACCCTCCTCATATAAGCAAGTATTTTCCCCATTGAGAGCATCACTATGACTAGGTACTTAACTTACATGAACAAGATAAACATCATGTAATACAAGAGGATCTATAAGGTTGTTTCAAAATCTAGTCAAAACCACCTACAACTCAAGTGGGGTGGCATACAGATGACAAGTCTTGGATAAATCATTGGGATATCAAGAAGAGGTCACTCTATAGAATAACAATAATATTAAAAATATTATTACATCTAAATTTAAGGAGAAATTGTTGTGTGATACAAAATTAGAGACTAAGAGAAAATTAAGATATTACAATGAGATGATCAACCCTAATCTAGAAGATCAAAAGTATCTCTTTGTTTAACTAGCATAAAGAAGAAAATCAACATTGTTAAAATAAGAATAAACTCTCACAAGCTCCATAGTGAAATAGGATGTTGGACAATTCCTAAAATATCCTGGGTCAAAAGAATTTGTCATCTTTGTGACACTAAGAGGGTTGAAGATGAAAATCACTTACTCTTAGAATGTCCTGTGTACACACACTTTAGATCTCAATTTCAAAATATTTGTTTCAATACAGGCCTTCCTAACCTTTTAACTCATCAAAATTATGGTGATCTAGGAATGCTTCTCTTAAATATATTCGAGCACATCAATAAAATTCTAAAGCAAACCAAGTGATTCCTTACCTTTTTTAAAGGTCATGTAGACCAATGTTGGTCTCAATGGATGCTAATAACTATCATCATCACCTTCAAACTACTTATATATATGTAAAGTTTGGGAGATGGTGGGACATAAAATTCTAGCAAAGGTTTTTGTATATATATATAAAGTTTGGGATATGGGACAACTTATCCTTAGCTCACAGACTTGGTATTGGTTGGCTTCAGATTTTGGGGGATTCAAAGATAGTGGTGGATTGGTTAAATCATAAATTTAATCTTCATGTTTTATCACTCTTGGGCTAGATGGAGAAGGTAAGGAACCTTATTACACTCTTCAGAGAGATCAAATTTGATCATATTTATAGGGAAGAGAATGTGGAGGCAGATACTCTCTCAAAAAAGGCCCTTCAGGTCCCGGAAGGATGGATACACTACAAGAAATGGCAGGATGGTCAGGAGGGCTCCCCACATGCTATGTGGCTTTATTTATAGTAGTGCAAGTACTTGGGATTATTTGGCATACTATGAATTTTGTTGATAACTAAGGATCTTTTTGATATTTTGATATTAGTTCCTTTTTTGGAATTTCCAAAGTACCTCTTATTTTGGAAAATTTTCATTGGGATAGAGGAAATAAGACGAATATCAATGTATTTTTGACTTTCTGTAGTAAATTATAGTTAGCCTCTTAGAGATGGATGCTATCCATTGCTATAAGCCATTTTTGTGTAAATGTGTTGAACCTGCACATAGTAGATCTAGCTAGAAAATACCACACACATTTGCAGAGAGAAATTGAGAAAAAAGAAGCAAGATAGAAAGAATGGAAGAATTCTCATTAACCGTATTCCACACTCAAAGAGTGAATAATTTACAATAGATATAGGATACATGAGTAACTAATGAGCCATAGTGGTGGTGTAGATTGATCTGGACACACACCAACAATTACAAGAGTAAACTGCCACCTAGTCTAGTCTCTCAGGCAGTTATGGGAGTGAATTGCCACCTAGATGAGTTAACTAGTCAACTAGTCTTCAGTTATCTGACTGAACAAAGAGTAGTGAGTTGGTGACGATCCCAATTTTGCATGGTGACAAAACCAATGCAACATCTAAACTCAACTCAACTAGTCAAACTGAAGTGTCAACTGAAAGAGAATATTCTCCAGGTGGAATATTCTCCCCTAAAATATAGGAGACTGGATAATGACTAATTATGACTAATAAACAAGGAATAACCTTAGGGAAAATAAATCCTAGGTGTGTGTGAAGTAACTCCAACATTCTGGGCATTATATTTTGGACTTATGTACTCTCTTTGAGAACAACATATATATTAATATATATTTGAGAAATTTTCTGCTAGAAAAAAAAAAGTTTGGGAGATGGTGGGATCCAAAATTCTAACAAACGTTTTTTTTCAAAGAATCAAAGGATGGACTATGAAAAATTCCATGGAAATGGAAATGCACTAAATTGGATGGAATTGGGTCAATCTTAAAGGGAATTTTTATCCTCTCAAGCTACATGGCCTATGTTAGGAAATTTCAAATGACAGAGCTCCAAAGGCTATGATGGTAAGGATTTGGTTAAGTATATAGGTATGGGAATCACCTCAGATAGGATCACACTAGATGGAAAGAATGTGTGAAAGGTCCATTCTTTACACTAGTAAGATGCAAAGGATATTATAGCCATCCAAGTGGAAGATATCAAAGCAAGGGAATAATTTTTCTAGTAAAAATAAAGGCATTGTAGAAGACAATACAAAGACACATATAGATGCAATAGAGCCAAGTTATTTTGGGTCGTCCTATAGTAAGAAAATAGTAAAGGATCATTAAACCTCATTGAAAGCAAAAGATATATATGAAAAATCTCCCAAAAGCTCAAAATTTTGTAACAAACTAGTCTGTGTCAAAAAAAGAGTAGGTAGAACAAGAATGGAGGTGAAATAAGCTTTGGTTTTTGAAACAGTCAAATATTATATAGAGAAATTAATCATTGGAAGGCTTCATGTTAAACATTACTTTAAGAAGGGTCATTGGGATTATATGGCACACCATTGGGTGAGTTTCATTGGACATACTTCTGAATTGACAATGGGGTTGAGGATTTATATTATGTTCCATTTAGGTATGACATTGATTGCCACATTGTTTTAAACAATGTTCTATGGTTCTAGGTGACCTATAGTATATATTTGTTCAAGTAGACATCTTGCTTCAACCCAATTAGAGAAAGGGTCACAAAAATTCCCATATGGGTGAAACTCCCATATTTTCTTATAGAGTTTTGGAAAGAAGAAATCATGCACATTATAGGAGATTCAATTGTTTTTTTTCCTAAAATCCGACGTGGAATTGTACAAATTGAAAAATGAGTCAATTGCATACATCTATGTGGATATATACACTCTATAAATTTTACTAGAACGCATTGACTTTGTAGTGAGTGGTCATGAAATCTAGAAAATTTTGGACTATGAAAATGTCCCTTTCAAGTGTCATTACTGTAGGTCACATGATCATTTACATATTTCCTATCCCAAATAAATATGGGGAAAAAAAATGGTGACACACATATGGTGAATGGTCCATTAGAATATCATAGGGTCTCTATGGAATTTGTAATATAGTAGGTCAAAGGGAAGTTAAAATTGGATACACCAAATTTATCACAAGGATTAAACCATCAGATGGAAGAGTCACAAGTTTTCCAAGAGATGAAGGATTTCCAATAACAAAAAAATATTCTATTGGAAAAATTAAAGGACTATGTCACTGAGTTGGGGAATTGTCAAAGTATAGTATGATATTAACAAAAAAGGATTGAGTAACTATCTCTACAACTACTAAATGATATTGCCATCTTGTTTCAAAAATGTTATAATCCCACTTTAGAACCTTCATCTCCCTGTAATTCTCTAAGACTATAGACTATTCCCTTGGGTCCACAAAGGAAATATATAACTAGGCTAGGTTTGAAATAATTTTCAAGAGAAATTGGGATTGAGATGATGGGCGGTTTCAAATCCTTATTGCCCAAACTAGTCAAAGAAACCATGGGAATAAAATCTAAAATATCAAAAGATAAATTACAAGTAGAAAGGGAAGTGCAATTAGGTTAATGATTAACCATCACATGGTCTCTTAGAGCAGTGTAAGGCCCCAAAAAATGTTAAACTATGATATTTATCTCTTGCAATATAAGAAGAATGAGTATCCCCTCAAAGAAAATATTGCTCAGAAGGTTGATAGAAAGATTCAATCTTGAAGTTATAATATTACAAGAAACAATGCTAGAGGATGACACTTATACCAAAATCATGAAATAAATCTTACTCACTTGGAATTTTAGTGCCAACCACTTCAGAATTCATTTAGGGGGCCTCTACACAGGATGTAATTCCAGTTTCATCAAGCAACATGAAAATCACAACATTTCATCCATTTAATTTTGTTTACTATCCCAAAAGAAAAATTATATTTTGACATCGTTAATATATATGGTTCTTTTGATGGAGGCAAAAGGATTACTAGGAATCAATAGGATTAGCCAATATTATAGTTTTAAATTAAGTTATCCTAGGAGAATACCTAAACTATACTTTATCTCCATTAGATATTTGGAGGGAAAATTCAAGACTAGATCATTTATCAGAGTTATTCAAATGGGCTAAAATTTTTGTATATAATTTAATCTCTTCAAAGCTAAAGGTAAGTGAATGGGCCAAAGAACATTCAAGAACTTAGAATCATAACTACTTGAAACAAAAAACAAATATTAAAACTCTAACGGAATCATTAATACAAATTTAGAGAAATCAAATAAAAAATGGAAGAGTATGAGAGTATGGAAAAGGAAATAAATTAGTTCCTGGTGTAATGTACCCAGGGGAATAATGAATGTAATATTAGATACCTAGGTAGGTACATGATAGGATAATTAATGTAATGGGCCATAATAATGGAATAAGGCCCACTATGTTGTTGGTGGGTAATAAATAGGCCCACAAGGTAGTTGGTGGGTAATAAATAGGCTCACTAGATAATAGGGAGATAATAAATATAATAATGAGGGGTAGTTTCCATAAACACCTAAGAATACTCATGAGAGAGTATATATGCACATGAGTATAATTGTATTGAGATATGTTGGAGATTTTATTGTAACAAACATGCCTTGTGGAGTTATTACTTTTATAAGGAGTAACTAATGGTGTTTCCCTACCTTAAGTGTTTTCTCTATACTCTTGGTGTTTATTATTATGTGATCCATTTTGTTATTATGAAGTTAAAGGTTTTTTTCTTTGATATACTAAGGTTCATTACAAGTGGTATGAAATCTCTTTCTTGGGTAAATAATGAAAGTTTTTTTTGCATATCTTTAAGGGGAAAAATAGGGTTACAACATTTAGATCCATTTTTGAATATTTTTGTGTAGAATATGAAGAAACAAATTGCTAATCTGAGTTCCTCTTGAAAAAATACCCAATTTTAAAAAATAAATCATTCAAATTGGAGTATGGTAAGTGAAGACATCATTGATTTAAAATAAGTTATTCTAGGATTTTTAGTGATGGTCACGAGTATTGCAAATCATATATATTTTTATACTTCCCATATTGCAACCATACAAGTGTCAATAAATGTAGAGTGGCTACTACATTTTTGAATTAGTGTGATAATAGCAATTCTAAGTAGTATTGTAGAAGTTACAACTCTTTCAAGTTGGGATTTAAAACCCTAGTGGGAAATTATTGCATGCACTTTTCTCTTGGTATATTGTTAATAGATTTTCCTTATCAAAGGAAAAGAACCAACATTAGAGGGGCTACTAAAAGATCCTAGAATTCCCTCCCTCGTTTTTAAGAGGTGGCACTTTTCTCTATGAATTCCAAAATTTTTGATGGCTCTCAATGAATGCAATGAGTGGATGCTAAGTAGTAAACCCTAAACAATCCCCATAAAAATCACTATATAACAACATATTTTCTTTTAAATCTCTGTAATACTTGAGAAAGGACTAGGCATCTTGATCATTTACAAAAGAACAAGTAGAAATAACTACAATATTTTTTAAGGAATATAATTGTGTTCATAATACAAATTTGCCTTCCTTTAAATGATATAAGTGTAGGATCAACCATTACTTTACAAGACAAATAAAATCAATAAAAAACATGTCAGGATTAACCAAATAACTTTAAAATATAATTTCATTCAAGATAAAAAGCGATGAGAAGAGCCATCTGATCAAGTTTCTATATGATTTAAAAGCATATAGAATTCATAAGAATAAGATGACTACTTAAAGAGTTCTTTGTGGGGCTTTTTTTAAAACAATTGGAATCCCAAATTTGATATAGTTTAAGATCATCTGAAACAAAGTGTGGTGACACAACCTATACCATAATCTCAATGAGTATTACTTAAATGAAAAATAAAAAATGCATTCACTCTCAAGGGCAGGGATGAGGCTCTCACGAACCTGGAATAGATAGGAAAGGTTTGGAGGAAAACAAGGGGAAACTTGTAGTCCAAGTATCCTTTCTACAAAAGTATGCATAAATAAACCTAGTGAAAACACAATAGGTAAAATAAGGTGGGGAAAGTCATAGAAGGAAGATTTACAAAATTTGAGAAGGGATGGATTTTAATTTTTTCCATTCTACTTTATCACTGGACTTAAATAATATGTCAATGTCACTATGTGTGTCTCATGAATCCTAACTACCACTTTAACTAAATATTTATGAGGTATCGATCACTTTATCCAAATCCTTATCAATCCCTAATTTGATGAAATCCCTGTTAGGACTCGTAGTGACCTCTTCTTTTACTTTCAAAGTGAATATTTCACTTTGGACTTCACTCAATTCTATGCAATGATCCTACACAACTGAGTCAATTCCATATTTTTTTATCACTAGGTCATTTAGACATCACCTTATCTCTATTCCTAAGAAGGTAGTGTTTCCATCAAATTTTTCAACCAATGTGGTCTTGAAAGTAATCAAATTCAACTCATATTCTTCTTTGGCAGGGAGCCCCTCTTGATGAATGCTTAAGGGTCCATATATTTCATTATTTGTGTCAACAATCTTAAAAAATACTTTACTCCTCCTATCAATTAATATATCACAAGTAGTAATCAACTACTGTAAAAAGTCCAATTTAACATCCCAACCAACTTTGATATGTTTGAGTCTCACATTTGAAGGGAAATTCTCCTTTTTCCTTTTGTGCTCCTTGCTATCTATCAAGGCCTTGATGAAATTCTCAACGTAACTCTTACAAAATTCATGATTAGCTTATGAACATTGATTTATAATACCTCTGAAAGAAATAATCTTAGTGGTGAGGATAGAATATTTACTTGCCAGCTCCCAAATATCCATCAACAAATTCTTGTTTTCTTCAATGTTGGTAGTTATTTGTCTCTCTTACTCCTTGTAGTAATCCTTAGGACTTGTTCATTCTAGAAATTATCTCTGAATAATGTTTTGGTTATTCTTTATGTGTTCTCGTGGCCAATGGATGTGTAAACAATGGCCTAGGTATAAATGTGGATTATAATTCAATGATCCTCCTTTTCGACTTGGTGTTCTCACCCATTTTATATTAAATGGAATGCTTGAGTATTCCACCAATAACATCATGTAGTCAAAAATCTCCTTTTGTTCCTAATTCCTTAATGTCTAATAAGGTGCAATTGTTTTCTAATATCTTCGTCTCTTTCACTCTTACTCTCCAAATTTGAAATTTCTTATTACGTTGATCAAAGTTAGCATATCATAAATTGATCTAGTTATGTTCAAAGACTGGAATCTTTGATGGGAGTCTTGTTCCTTAAACTAAAGTATTTCTTCCCAATTGTGTATCATCCCATGCATGTATCATATCAACTTGGTGTTCAACCTCCATGATATCATTAATGACTTTGAACATCTCAGGTTTAGCTACAAGGTCATTTTTAGGTGACCTCTTTCTCTTGGGGACAATATTCTTTCTTTCCATCTTAACTTGAAGTAGGTTTTGGTCATCTTAGCCATCATTAGCACCACTGGTGCCTCCAACACATTCCTTAGGAGAAGTAACAGTTGTAGGTTTCCCGAAGAAGTAGTGGAATTTCTCCTAGAATGAGACACAAAGCCACCTCTCTTGTTGGCCGATCACTGACCTCTTTTCTTCATGATTGGTGTATGATGCCTACCATCATCATGAACAATTCCTTGTACTGCTTTTCCTCTATGATTGGAAGTAGAAATGATTAGGGTGTGTACATCACTATGGGTTGTAACTTCATCACTATGAGAATCAATAGGTCCTTACTTGAGTTCAAAACCTTCATTGTCTCCACCATCCTCAAGCTATCATCTAGAAGAAGGAAAATAGGAACCATACTTTTGTTTGGTGATGAAAGATTTAAAAATCCCTTTGGGTTTGTAAACCTTGATAGCCTTTGATTCCTTTAAATCAAGGCATTGAAAACCATGAACCATTTATGTGATGCAAACCACACTTCTGACTACGATACCTGTAAATATGAATGAAGTAGTAATGGATTGCTTCCTTGTATTTCCCTCAAAAAATGAGGACCAATTTTGGTATTATTTGTAAAACTCACTCAAAAATATTTTATCACACACAAATTTGGGTAATAGATATGGTTTCTCATCAAAACTGTAAATTCGAATCTATGTATTCCTTTCTTCATAAATGAAATCACCCTTCCTTTGGAGAAGGTCTTGGGATTCTTTTGTTAATATTTCTATGAGATGCACAATAAACATCTATCTAAATCTCCCAACAAACAAATCCATAACTTTGTAAAAATTGAAAGGGGCCTCGTGTTTCCAAAACATAGGGTACCATACTGGAATGGGTTCCAAGTCCACATGAAAATCCCCTTTAGAGGCCATATTTTCAAACTAGTACAAAAGAGAATCACGTACACTGAATAAAAGTCCACGAAATATGTTTGGGTTTTCTGAAAATTAGTCAGCTAGTCAGAAATTCATTTCATATTAAATATACCAAATCAAATACTACATATTTATATATCACATAGTACATGACATATAAAACTGTTGATATTTTGATGTAACTATGAAAGATATTATTTTGTATTTGTATTGATCAAACCTAGAGAAGGTTATTGTAATCTTATTGTATAAATCGACTCAAAATAAATTATTATTTTGTTGTTATCCTTATTGTAAAAGTCAAAACGACCCCTCTTAGGGTTGCATCTTTTCGAGAGTCAAGTTATGTATATAAATAGATTTCGAGTTCCTCTCATTTGTATACACACACAACTCACCTTATCTTGTGTATTTGGAGCATAGAAAATGAGGTCTTGGTTTCTTGGTCTTGGTCTATTTGTGGAGAGATATAATATGACATTGTACTAGTTGAAGGAATGTATACTGAAGAATTGGTTGATGGGTTTTCTCCCCCATGAGGGTTTCCTAGGATATATCTTGTGTTCTGTGATTGATTATCTTTTAGTGATCCTATTACTTGCAATTGTTAATAAGGAAGATAATTGTAACTTATAAAATTATAACATGGTATCAGAGCATGCTTGAATAGAAGACAGTTCACAGATATAGAAGATAAAAGGAGTCATTTTTCTTCATAGGAGTGCTTTCCGGACAATACAAGACCACCAAAAAGTGCACCCTAGTGGAGTGCATCTTTTCCCTGTATTAGATCTTCGGAATCCATAATTTGTGATTTAGGGGAAGGATGACTACTAGAACAAAGATTGATCAGACATTGGAGGGAGATGAAAACTTCAAATCTTGGAGGTATAGAGTATCCCTCCTCCTAGAAGAACATGATATAGAGAAGTTCACTAAAGAAGAGGTTTCAGAACCAGAGGAAGATGAGGCTAAAGCAAAGCACATGAAGGATATTGTCAAAGCGAAGAGGATTATTGCAAACTCCATTATGGACCATCTTATTCATCAAATATCTTCATTATCTACTCCAAAAGAAATGATGGATGCCTTAAATTGACTATTTGAAGGAAACAACATCAATCGAAGAATGACCTTGAGAACTCACTTAAAGAACGTGAGGATGCATAATTTAGAAACCATCCACTCTTACTTCTCAAGAGTGAACCAGATCAAGGAGAAGATAGAATACATCGATGATACAATGAAGGGAGAAGATAGAAGACATCGATGATATGATGAATGGAGAAGAAATAATGATGACCACCTTGAATGGCCTCCCAAGTTCATGGGATGCATTTATTCAAGGGATATGCTCAATAAGGAAGCTAGCCAAGTTTAGTAGGCTATGGGAATATTACAACCAAGAAGAAGAAAGGAAGATATCAAGAGAAGAGAAGATGAGAGATGATGATCAATCCCTAGTCACCCACACCAGTAAAGGAAAGAGAAAGAAAGAACCCTCCTCACCCAATAAGTTTCAGAAGGGCCGAAGAAATAACCCAAATATCATATGTTTTTGTTGTTAGAAAATGGGACACATTGCTAGGAATTGGTCCCTCATTCATAGACCAATGGAAAATAAAGGAGGTAAATGGAATCATGTTCATACAACTCAAGATGATGAGCCACCCAAGAAGGTTTCAATGGAAGATGAATAAAGTGATGAGGAGTATGTTCTTATCTCATCCCTTACAAGAACTGTCACTAATGGAAGTGACATTTGGCTAGTGGAAAGTGGTGCTTCCAAGCACATGACATGTTATAAAGAATCCTTGTCTAACCTTACTCATAAGGATTCATCGTACAAGGTGAAATTGGGAGATGACTATCAATATCTGATCAAAGGAGTAGGAGAAGCCTCCTACAAGTTAGACTCATGAAAGCCAATGAAGATGAAGAAAGTTCTCTATGTTCCTAGATTGAAGAAGAACCTTCTCTCAATTTCAGCATTGGATTAGAAGGGTTACAGAGTTGCATTTGTTGATGGAAAAATTCTTATGTGGCATAGAGGGAAATTTTTTGATGATGATGTGGTGATTGGAGTTCAAAAGGCAGGACTCTACAAATTGAAATGGTGATCATATTCAACATTAGTTCACGACACTGTGAATCCCAGTAAATTATGGCATATGATATGTTCTAACCTACATTACAAGGCCCTACCAAGTGTGAGAAAGATGGTGACAGGACTACCATAGATCCAGGTAAAACTTGACGACATGTGAAAAGGATGCACACAAGGAAAGAATGCGAAGCACTCCTTTGCCAATAATGATAACATAGCCAAAAGAGTATTGGACATCGTGCACTTGGATGTGTCTGAAACGATGTCAACAACTTCACTAAGTGGGTATGTATATTATGTGTATTTTATTGATGATTACTCACGTAAAACTTGGATCTATTTGTTGAAGGAAAAGAATGAGGTGTTTGGAAAATTCAAATAATTTAAGGCATTGGTAGAAAACCTGATAGAGAGGAAGATAAATACATTGTGATTAGATAATGGAGGAGAATTCACTTCAGAGGAATTTAAAGAATATTGCAAGGAAGATGAGATTAAGAGGGAGCTTTCTACTCCCTACAATCTTCAATAGAATGGAGTAGCAGAAAGGAAGAATCAGACGATCATGGAAGCAGTGAAGGCTATGATCCATTATCAAGATCTACTTATGAATTTGTGGGAATAAGCAATAAATATTGCAGTGTATGTGTAGAAAATAATTCCCCACAAAGTACTTGCAAAAAGACACCAGAGGATATGTTTTCAGGAGAGAATCTATAAGTCAACCATCTAAGGATATTTGGTTGCCCCGTATTTTTGCATGTCCCCAAGGAAAAGAGGACAAAATTGGATCCATCCGGAAAGAATGGAATATTTGTTGGTTACAGTGACTCATCGAAAACATACATGATATACATTATCGATCACTATAGTTGATATTAGTCGAGATGTCACCTTTGATGAGAGGGAAACTTTCAGCAAATCAAAATAGGATTGTGCAAAAGAGGTTCACGAGGAGGAGAATGAAGTTACCAGAGTTCCAGAGGCAAAAGTAGTTGAACCAGAGGAAGTTATTCATGAGTATAATGACCTGGCATAACCTCAGAGGTAAAAAAATATGCCTTCTCGTAAGAGAATACCAGCGTGGGCGAAGGATCTCATCTGAGATGCAGAAAGACATGGTTCCCTAGAAAAATATCTCAAGGAAAGTAAGAAGTCAAAATCGCATTCCAACTATGTAGCATGTTTGTGTGATATTATGGATGAAAAACTATCCAGTTATGAAGAGGTTGCATAAAATAGGTTATGGAAGGATGCCATTAGGGAGGAATATCAATCCATAGTAAAGAATGATGTCTGGGATGCGGTCCCCATATTGAAAGAGAAATAAGTAGTAAGTTCAAAATGGATCTACAAAATGAAACATGCAGCTGATGGTAGTATTGAAAAGTATAAAGCTAGATTTGTGTCTCGAGGATTATATCAGAAGGAGGGCATTGATTATGAGGATAAATTTTCTCTCGTGGCGAGATATACCTCGATTAGGACTATACTTTCATTGGCCGCAGTAATGAAATGGAAGGTGCATCAGATGGATCTGAAGAAAACCTTCCTGAATGGTGAAATAAAAGAGGAAGTATATTTAGAGTAGCCACAAGGGTTCGAGGTACATGACAAGGAGACACATGTGTGCATATTGAAGAAGGATTTATATGGATTAAAGCATGCACCCAGAGGATGGTATGGAAGGATTGAAAGTTTTCTAACGAGCTTAGGATTCACAAAGAGTAGTGAAGATCCTAACCTTTACTTTAAGGTTGTGGATGATGGTCTGGTAATACTACTGTTGTATGTGGATTACCTATTTCTAACATGTGTGGAAAATATCATCTCAAAGCGTAAGAGAAAATTGGATGTTGAGTTTGAGATGAAATATCTTAGGATGATGCATTAATTTTTAGGACTCGAGGTATGGTAGAGACATGATGAGATCTTTATGAATCAAGAGAAGTAAGCAGTGGAAATCCTGAAGAGGTTTGAGATGTTGGATTGTAAGGCAATGGCTACACCTATGGTATACAATATGAAGTTGTTTCAGGATACGACTTCAAAGAATGTGGATGCTATTTTTATATAGGAAGATGGTGGGTTTGTTGATGTACTTGAAGAACACAAGACCAAATATATGTTTTGTTGTGAACACCCTAAGTCAATATGTGGAGAAACCCACAAAGGTTCATTTGGTTGCAGCAAAACATGTGATAATGTACCTTAAGGGTACATTGGATTATGGTCTCAGGTATGTGACATACCATGAGTTCAGTTTATATGGATATTCGGATTCAGATTGGGCTGGAAGTATTCATGATCGGAAGAGTACTTCAACATATTGCTTAAGTCTAGGCTCCATTATGGTTTCGTGGAGTAGCATGAAGCAGTCATGTGTAGCACTCAGTATGAATGAGGATGAATATGCGGTAGCATGTGCAACATGTAGAGAAGCAATGTGGGTTCAGAATCTTCTTTCTAGGTTATTTGGTCTCAAACTGGAGGCGACCTGCGTTTGGTGTGACAAACGGAGTTGCATGAAGTTGTCAGAGAGTCTAGTGTTCCATGACATGTCAAAGCATATTAAGATCAAATATCACTATATCAGGGATATCGTGCAGAGGGGAGCAATGAGTCTCCAATACGTGACTACCGAGGAGAAGGTTGCGGACGTGTTGACCAAGCCATTCTCGAGGAAAAAGTTCAAGCACTTTAGGGAAAATCTTGGAGTGGTCCCTCTTCAAAGGAAGTGATGAGGTACATATGCATTGCAAGGTAGTGTATGTCCTAGGGAAATGTTGTAACTATTTGAGAGCTACCCACAGGACCTGGATGCATTGGTTGTGAAGTCACATGGGTGCACATGATGAGGTACAGATGAATTGCGAGGTAGTGGATGTTATGGTGACATGTTGAAGCTATTTGAGAGATACCCACAAGCCTTGGATACATTGGCTGTGAAGTCATGTTGTACTATGGATATACGATGATGTATAGATTCATATATTCAACAGTCAATGGTCATAAGCTCATGTGGAAACAAATAATACCTTCCTAGTTAAGAGGGAGTGTTGATATTTTGATGTAACTACAAAAGATATTCTTTTTTTCTGTATTGGTTGAACCTCGAGAAGGTTATTGTAATATTATTGTATAAATCGACTCAAAATAAATTAATATTTTATTTTTATCCTTATTGTAAAAGTAAAAATGGACCCTCTTAGGGTTGCGTCTTTTCAGGAGTTAAGTTATCCTATAAATAGAGGTTGATTTCCTCTCATTTGTATACACACACAAATCGCCTTCTCTTGTGTATTTGGAGCATAAAAAAGGATGTCTAGCACAAGAGGTATTGGTTTCTTGGTCTATTTGTGGAGAGCTATAATGTGACATTGTATTGGTTGAAGGAATATATACTAAAGAATTGGTTGTTGGTTTTTCTCCCCCACGAGGATTTCCTAGGATATATCTTGTGTTCTATGATTGTTTATCTTTCAATGATATTATTACATGTAATTTTTAATAAATAAGATAAGTGTAACTTCTAAAATTATAACAAAATCATATCAAGGGAGATTTGATGAGCTCTCTCAGACAACAATCCTAGTGAAAAGCCATCCAACTTCCTGGTATGGATTTATCAAGCGTGAAATGTCAATTTGGTATGCCATGAAATTCTTAGTGGTTGGATGTGTCAACCATTTCCTCAAAATGGAAGCCCCATCACCATGTTCATGAAGGTATATGTATATTTAACCTTGAAAACCCTGGTTGGTGCAAGGAGTCCCATCATATCTCTAAAGGTAGTGGGAGTTAGAGAAACATGTGACTTTCCATCTTCTTTCAATTTCACAACACAATGTTTGGGATCATAATTTTTGGAACACCAATCATACACTTCAATAACAAAACCAACCTTGGTTAAAACCAATGTATACACCTTACAATCCCTTTACAAACACTCCTTCATATTCGAATACACCTTATAAGTCGAGGAAAAATGCAATTCCTTGTCTTGTTGAGATAGAATGTTCCATGTATCAGTAAAATATGGTTCATAACTCTTTCTAGAAACCATCTTAGATCATTCACCCATAAACTATAGAACCATAGGTAGATTACCCCTAATCAATACCAAAGTCTTGAGTTGTCCATGTTTATATGTTAAATTCATGTGGCATGATTCTCTTCAATACAACCTTGCAACCCTATAGGTTTAGTATTAT
>SNQJ01S0046961.1:65999-76653 GCA_010110895.2 Picea sitchensis | reverse complement strand
AAGACTTTCCCTTTTGTTCCTCCTTTCCATAGCTTAAGGTATGCCCCACATGTATGACCAGCAACTCCATGCATCTTGGCTTCACTTTCTTCTTGTGCCTTTGGTTGTGTGTCTTTGTGCTCTTATAAGGATTCAAAGGGTCACTTGTGAGAAACGTCATGTATTTTGGGTGTGTCTCGCCCCTTTACGAATCATCATACTCAACTAAATCGTTGATCCCCTCCGTGAATCTCTTGGACCAACATGCCCCATCCTTGGGTGCACACCCCTTTCATTGTGCTCTTCCTTTGTGTTGATCTTCATGACTCTCCATGGGTGTGTCGATGGGGTCGTCCAACATCTTCAATGTGCCCATGCTGTCAGTGGTAGACTGGTCCAATATATGGGCATGCTCCCATGTTTCCCCTTCCTTTCCCAAACAAAACCTATGTCTATGTTATCCATCACAAGGGAAGAAGGGTGTGTGATCCCCTGGGCTCACACATCACCAACATGCCTCAAGGTGCTCATGCCCATGCCCATAATATGAGTTCTTTCCTAATCATTCACTTCCCTCTTGTGTTATTTGTTTGTTTTGTTGCTGAATATTCCCAAGGAGCATGCATGCTCGATGGATGTCACAAAACGCCTTACATCTTCCCCCACTAATTTTTTTGTGATCTTGAAGACTTTTGTACCACTTGCAATCAATAGTGACCTCTATCAAACTCCCGAATCATGTCCTCATATTTCCATAAGGAATCATATATCTCCCAACTGTTCTCTTCATCAGGTTTGTCCTTCCAATGGACAAAGTACCAATGCACTCGGCCTCTTCCCCATCCCAAGATACAATGAAGCAAAATATTCTCTACCTCCAACTTTGGCTTATCTACAACCATGGTCGGTGCTCTGGATGGCTCAACTCAATTTGGGTCATACGAGTCTCTTTGGTACCACTTCAGTTAGCTAACGTGGAAGACGGGGTGAATATGTCAAATGTGGAATGACAAATCCAATCTATAGGTTATGTTAAAAATATTCTCAAGAACTTTGAATTCCCCCTCATACCTTCACACAAGAGATGGAATCATCTCTTTAGGTGGTGGGAAATGATCTATGATTAGGTTGAGCAAGGCCAACTCTACTTCTTGGAATTATACATTGTTATTATTCTTATCTTCCCACTACTTCATTTTCTATATTTCATTACTCAAGTGTGTGTGAGCTATCTCCAACTGATCATGCCAACTCTTTATGAAACCCACTACTCATGGATTCGTCCCATAATAGCGCTCTATCAAAAAATGAGCCATTGTGGGTTGTTGTATGTTCATCAACTTGAATGGATTCTATCCCATCGTTCAACTCTTCTACAGGTTGTAGATGAAATTTGTGGTGTCCAACAAGTCCGTCCAATTCATTTGATCCTCTTGTACATAGTTCCACAAGTGGTTCTCCAAAAGTGTGTTGATTCATTTGGTCTACTGATATATCTACAGATGGTAGGATGAATTCTTCAAAAAATTCATCCCCACAAGCTTGAAAATTGTTGTCCAAAACTTACTCATGAACCTTCCATTCCTGTCCGACACAATTTTCAGAGGAAGACCCCAATACTTCATTATGTTCTTAAAAAATAACTTCGCAACTTCTTCCACGTTGCAAAGCATTTTCATTCATCATACATGGAGAATCAATCCACGACAAACAAAATCCTGTTGTATCCCTATACCATAGGAATCTATGTGATGAATTCCATCAAGACCCTTGTCCATGGTGTGTTAAGAATCGTTAAAGGTTGCAACAATACTACTCTCATTATGGAGTCTTTCTTATCATGTTGACATATAAGGAAAGTGAAAACATACTCCTCCACATCCTTCTTCATTTTCTCCCAAAAGTATCCTCTCTTCAACAACACCATCATTCTACATTTTCCTAGGTGGTCATCCCAAGGAGATTCGTGACATTCCTTCAAGAGTTCCCTCATTAGTTTTGATGAATTAGGGACATAGATTCACTCCACAAAGTAAAACAATCCATCTCATAGACAAAAATTTTATGTTTTCCCATCGTTCACCTACTTCATGATGCTCTAACACTTCTTTTATCCTTTCGTGAAACTCTTCCAATAGGTGAATCAAATTTTCCTTGATGTAGGAAACTTGTCCTCCTCCTCTAGGACTACAAGTTATGCATTTCCACTCAATAAATCCATGGAAACGTTTATTCTACCTGGCCTATGCTCAGTGGCCTTGTCAAATTCTACGAGGAAGTCTTTCCACCTTATCTTCTTGGGTGACAACTTCAGTTGTGTCGCGAAGTAGCTTGTCGAAACATTGTCTATCTTCATGACAAAAGGATTTCCCAACAAGTAGTGTCTCCAAGTCTCCAAAAAATATACCATTGCAGTCAATCCTTCTCATGAGTGGGGTGGATATTTCTACTCTCAAAGGAAAATGAACATGCATCCTACGTTAAAACCCCTCCAATAGAAAAATATGATGCATCCTTACTTCAAAATATTGATCAAAGTTTGGCATATTCAACATGACAGTGGTGACAATTGTTCTTTTCTTATCTTCAAACGTAGAATTTCTCCTCTCTATCTAGTTCCATTCATTTTCCTTTTTCAACAAGTCAATTAGTGGTGTAGCAATATTGGAGCAACCCTCTACGAACTTGCAATAATAGTTGGCTAGTCCAAGGAATACTCTCAATTCATGAATTGTCTGCAACTCTTCCCAATCTTCAATTAGCTTGACCTTTGAAGGGTCCATATGAATGCATCCTTGGCCAATCCAATGGCCTAATAATGGTATCTAGGTCTCCCCAAAAATACACTTGGGCTTCTTCAATAATAGTTGGTTCTATCACTACGACTCAAATACATGTTCCAAATGTTTCTTTTACTCCTACACACTTTCATTGTACATTATGATTTCATTCAAATACACTAGAACGAAGTTGTCAAAAAACAGTCGCAACCCGTCATTCATCAATGTGCAGAAGTTTGCAGGGTCGTTACACAACCCAAAAGGCATCGCTAGGAACTCATAGCTCCCATACCTTGTCACGATGGCTATTTGAAACTCATATCCTTCCACAATCTACAACTGATAATAACCACATCCCAATTAAAGATTTGAAAATACTTTCGCCTTGGCTATCTTGTGAAACAAATCAACAACTAAAGGAAATGGGTATCGATTCTTCACAATTTCTTTTTTCATTGCTCAGTAATTCAAGCACATATTTAGCTCTAAAGTGTTTGTCTTGTTATTAAATAGAACTAGGGAAACATATAGGTATCTTGAAGGAAAAGTGAATCAAACATCAATCAATTCTATCAATTGTTGCTACAACTCTTCAAACTCAGGTCAAGATAATCCATAAGGAGCTCTTGTGGGTGGCTACAGTCCATGATGTATGTCTATACGATTGTCAATAGTGCATCATGGTGGGAGAAATTTCAGAAACTCATATGGAAATTTGTCTACGAAATAAACGAACAAGTTAGTGAGGTCAAGTATAATAGGCATCCCCACTCCATCCTCTTTAACTTCTCCAACCATTTATGAATAAATTTTTGATCCATTCCACCTTTTTTCTCTCTTCATACTCAGTGCAGACATAAGTTGCACCTTTCTACAACACTTCATTACGGTTTTGTGAACAACCCAAGTCTTATGTTCAATAAATATAACCATCTTATCAATCCATGACATGAGGATGAAATGTGTCCTCCTTACAAGCTCCTACCCAAGAATCACCTCAAATTCATCCATATGAATCGTCGTGAAACTAGATCGAACTTCCCACTTATCAAGTCAAATGTGAACTAAGGAGGCAACATCGTCTTCTACATTTTCGATAGAGATTACTTTCTTCACCAAAGCTCCATGTAGGGAGACTCTAAGTCCCAACTCCTTCACTACCTCATCCTTTAAAAATTTATGTGAGCCACCTGAGTCAACCAGATCCACAAAACAAAAATAATGGTCTTGGCTTCCAATATTTGAACTCAAGGAACCAACCCTTGGTAGCTTGTTTCAAACTGATCCTTTCCACTCTTTTTCTCTTAAGTTAAAGAGACAAACAAAATCACAATACAACATACCTTCGTTGTGCTCATCTTTCGTAGACTGTGTAGGAGCACCCCTTGGTACACCAATTGGTTCCAATATCCTTCATTGCAAGTCCCTATAGATCACAGTTCATTGCAAAAACCAAGTATCTTCTACCATAGGTCACAGCGGGACACTTGAGTTGACCTACCATGATTCATCCTCAGACTGCTTCTATCATTAGACTTCATCCACATATGTCAAAGTAGTTGCACCACCTCCGGATGCCCCACTTTTGGACTATGTGAAGCCTGTCATACTATGTGTTGTGTCTCTATAAAAATCTTCATTGTGAAACTAATCTAATACCATTTGTCACACACCCAAGAGTCATGCCCAAGTTGAATCTTGCGATCACATGGATGCGCAACACCACAACAATCCTCACTTGGTATCTTGGATCCACCAAGGATACTTCATCTGCACTACACCTCTATACTTATAGAATACCCATACTCTATTCTAAGATAAGGACGAGTCATATTATTACTCTATGAAACTTCGTTGTATACTTATACATTTTTTAACATTATTTAACACTTAGTCAATTTGGAATACAACAAAAAACACGTGAAACACAAGATATGCATATATAGTGCGGAAAGCACCAACAATGCCTAATACTGAGCTTCGTTTATTATATTGCAAAATAAAATAAAAATATTTACAAATAGGATGCTAATATCGTAGTTTCATAGATGGGTAGAGTCTCACAACTCTATCTTATACATCAAAATTGTCCAAACCTATAGCTCTATCACACCAAGAATTTCCCTATTATTCCACCTTTCCTCAACCTAAGGTGTGCCCCACTTGTGCACCCATTGTGAGAACTCCATGTCTCTTTCCTTCACTTTCTTCATGTACCTTTGGTTGTGTGTCATTGTGCTCTTATAGGGACTCTAAGGGTAACTAGTGTGAAACTTCATGCCTTTTGGGTGTGTTGGGCCCCTTCGTGATTCGTCACACTAAAGCGAACCAGTGTGCCCATCCATGGACCCAAAGTGCACAAATGAGCCTTTTCTCCCATCAAACTTCACATCTCTTGGACCAATGCACCCCATCCTTAGGCATGCACCCCTTTTTTTTGTACTCTTAATTTGCATTGATTGTTGTGACTCTCTCTGGGTGTGTTGATGGGGTTGTCCAACCTATTTGGTACACCCATGCTTCCAGGGGTGGGTCCACTACTTGGCCGTGTTTCCAAGTTACCCTACCCTTTCCAAAATGAAACATAAGTTTCCATCGTTCATCCCAAGGGAATAAAGGTGTGTTCCCCCTTGGGATTACACATCACCATCGTGCCCCATGGTGCTCCTCTCCACCCCCATAATACGAGTTCTTTCCCAATCATTCACTTCCCCCTTGTGCTCTTCATCCATTAAGTTATCGAATCTACCAAAGAAGTATGTGCCCTCATCTCCTTACAATTATAATTAAGAAGATCATTTGGATAAAAAAGTAACAGGTGATATGTTGGTTAAGAACCTAAAACTACAAACATTCAAATCTCATCAATCATATCCAACTCAAGTAAATAGTAGAGAAATTTTTTCAGACTCCTCTCTTTCATACTCACTAGAGTTAATCTTCCATCCGCAAGATGATGAAGAAATAGAATGACTCCCCTATGAACAGATGAAAATGATATGGTTTTAGGAGTTCAACACGTTTCGAGGGTTGGAATTATGTGTGGGGATTCAACTGGTTTCAAAAGTTAGAATTATGCACAAGAGTTTAACCATGACTTGACTCATTAGCAACCATGTATATTTATTATATAATTTTAGAGCACCTAGAGGCATGAATATATTGTAAGAATGTTTTATGGGGTACTTTCATCTCTAATATTGAGCAAGAAAATACCACTATGTTTCCCATATATTCTTGGTCGTATTCACTTACTTTGTTAGCTGCAATGTTATTTTTCTTTGTTGTAATATCCTTAGTTATAATCCCCGTAACTATAATGCAATTGTGCAAATATTAGTTAGGTTGGTGAGCCGATATGGTTCAGTGGGATAGCCATATTGTTTAATATGGCGAAGGGCCAAATTATGTATCTTGTACATTAAAATAATTAATAAATAATAATCGTTGGTTGTGGCATTAGAGGGAATAACAAGAGGGGGTGATGATTCCACAAGAAAGGGGGATAAAGAGGGGTCCAAGGTGTAACCAATTTATGTTAATTCATCTATTTCATCATAATGTTATCCACCTTTGAAATATCAAGAGATATTAAATTCATGTAAGAGTGGTAGGTGGGAAATGTCAACTCACCAATTTATGATCTCATGGGTTATGTACATATACCTTTTGGGAAATGTGTGAGTCAAGCTTGCATGAGAAGAAAATAAAATTTGAGTTCATTCTTTGGACAATTTTTCATGTTGGTTTTGGAGAGCATCAGAAAATATGAGTGTTGCAAAAAGAGCACCATCCATGTTATGATGAAGGACAACCATTCTTGGGTTGATTTTCATTCTAAAATGTTATGAATGTTTCATGTCTATAACTGACATTTCCTATTGAGGAAATGACTCACGAGCCTTCAGAAGGATGTATGAACACTCTTGGAACAACACAAAATTCCCAGATCTACCACTGTGATATTTCCTATCCAAACAAGTGCATTAGATCCCTTGAGGGAAGTAGGAAGGTCTAGGGACTGTGTGTAATGAAGACAGATCTCATTCCTTGGGTTTTGCAGGTTGACGGGAAAGAAAGAGATAGTGGAATGAAATTTTATATGTAGTATAGCATGGGTATTATGTTGAATGATGAATAGTGGAAAGCCAAGAAGGACAAACCTCCTTATAGACTCATAGCCGCAGCTTGGGGGTGGCTCTCTGTTGAGATTTGGAATATAAATCCTATGACTAATAGGATCGTCCCTTGTATACAACTAGTTAGTTCACAATTTAAAGATAAGTTTTTTGTTGTTGTTTAAATGTTAATTTTGTTGTGTAAAATGGTTAGTAATTGTTGTATGTTTTCTTGAACTGTTTCATTTTGGTTTTAAATATGTTTTTTGTTTCATGAATAAAATTAGCATGATCCTCCTACTATTTTTTTTATGTAAATAAATTTTTTTATGGGTTAGTAGGTAAGGTTAGTTTACATTTTTCCATTAATCGACTAGTTGTAGGCTCAAATTTCAGAGCCAAGGAATAAATGATCAAGGGTTCCTACATGCAGAGAGTCGAGGGTCGAGTCAAAGATCCCAGGAGGAATAATATAACTACACCCACAATGGTGAGGAGTGAGTGAATATTTTCTTGAGACACAAACCCTTCTGGAGACAACAAACTAGTTGTGGGCGTAGTGTTGGAGCAGTAGGGGTCATGAGTACTATCCAAGAATCATTTGGAGGTAGAATCCTTTTTTCGTGTTGATTTTTTTTTTAAAGGAGCTTGTGTGCAAAATGGAAAAAATATCGAGAGATAAGTTCTAGGTGGACATATTTAATGGAAAAAATAGCTTTGACTTGTGAAAACTAAAGATGTCATATTTTTTTGTGCAACAAGGATTGCACAAATAATTGAGAGGAAAGACAAAGATATCGACGGGTATGATATACATTGACTAGGAAGATTTAAATTCGAGAGCTCTCACTACCATCCATTTGTGTCTGGAAGATGAAGTTATGTTTAGTATAATTGGAGAGGAGACAACAACATTCTTATAAAGTAGAATGGAAATCCTTTACATGACAAAGTACTTGATGAAATGAATTTACTTGAAGCATCCTCCTTCTATTCTACGGATGAAATAAGGTACCAAAATTGTTGTTCATTTGAATGTGTATAATACTATGTTATGCCACTAAATAATGTCAATGTAAAATTCGATGAGGAAGATAATATAGTGACGTTATTTTGTTAATTTCCTAGGTCTTGGGATCATTTAGTCACTTCTATTTTCCTTATCTCAACATACACCCTTGAGTTTGACTATGTTGTGGTATCTTTTTTGTTCGAGGAGGTCAAGAGGAAATCCAGTGTAGAAACCTTCACATTGTAATCATTGACAGTTAGAGGTTGATCTAGAGAAAGAGGGGAATCAAGAGGTACATCCATATAGAAGTCAAAGGGAAATTTAAGATGTTGGTATGCAGTAAATAAGGGCATCTCAAGAAATGGTGTTGGAAGAGAAAAGAAACTAATGAATACTTTAGTAAGGAAGCAAATTGGGTTGAATTAAGTTCAAGTATGGTGGATGAAGTTTTATCTATTTGTAGTATCTCACAATATTAAGAAGAATGGTTACTAGATTCTGGTGCTTCCCATCACTTGTATTCAAATAGAAGTTGGTTTTTGTTTTACCCATCTATAGATGATAATATTATTTTTATGGGAAATGATATTTCTTTTAAAATTGTTGGGATTGGGAGCATTAATATTAAAATGTTTGAAGGTATTGTAAGAATGTTGATGGATGTTATACATCTATCAAACCATAAAAATAATTTAATTTTTTTGGGGACTTTTGGATTATGGAGGTAATAGCTTTACATGGAAAGGTGGAAAATTGAATATGTGCAAGGGAATACGAGTGGTTATGAAGGATACAAATATTGGAAACCTTTAAAAATTGGAAGGAATCGCTCAAATGAATGAAGCAACAATAGTATTTAATGAAGAAAGGGAATTCACTTGTTTATGGGACATATAAGCAACAAAGGATCGAGGTTGCAGGTATTGGTAAACTATAAGCTATTTCCATAATTACAATCTTTGAATTTCTACAAGTTTAATATCTTTGGTTATAGTGATTGAGATAAGGAATGTATATTGCCGTATCATTCTCCCCATAAAATCATTACTAACATAGATATGTACAAGGGACAATTAGATGTTGTTCATGCTCACAATGGGAGACTTGTTTGAAAACTCAGGGAACCATTGTATGGCCTAAATGTACCAAGGACATGGTACACGATGTTTCATTCCTTCATGGCGAGCCAAAATTTTACTAGGCGTGACTACGATGATTGTGTTTTCTTCAAAAGTTTCAAGGTCATATACATTATCTTGGTGTTATATGTTTATAATATGGTTGTTGCAAGCCCAAACATGGTTCATATTAGTAGGTTAAAGGATCAATTTCATATGAAGGATATAGGAGTAGAAAAACAATTTTTTGTCATATAAGTACATAGGGATGGGAAAAATGGTAACTTGTGGTTGTCACAAGTCTATGGAGAAGATACTAATGAGGTTCAATAAGAACATGAAAATGGTAAATATCCCTTTAGCTTTCCATGGTATGCTTTCTTCAAGTTTATGTTGTGACATTAAGGAAGAAAGGATTATATGTATCATGTACCATATGCTATTACAGTAAGAAGGCAGAATGTTCAAATATTTCACATTGAGTTCGTCTAGTGAGTGGAGACATGGAAAAACAAGGTAAAGAGCATGAAAATGAGTGTTTCAGTATCTTAGAGGCACAAGTATCACCTACAGTGGTTGAAAGGACTTAAGTTAGGGTTATGTTATTTCAAAGGAGGTGGAGTGGTCCATAGTGGAGAAAAGAGGAGGTGGAGTGGTCCATAGTGGAGCAAAATGTGTAGACATGTTCATGCAACTAGTATTGTTAGAGAAGTAGTGGTGGTGTTAGGTTTCTCTTGAGTTGTAGAAAGGTGCTGAATGAATCTAGGTATCAAGATAAAATTATTATCTAGGTAAAGACAATTAAAATTCTATGTGGATGTTCAACCATTACTTCATTCACAAACAACCAACAACCGTATATCTTTATTATATTTTATTATATAATTGTGTACCCATATAGGCATGAAATGCATGAAATATAATGTGATTTTTTTGATGGATTATTTGCATCTATGATGTTGAGCAATAAAATACCAATCTGTGCTACCTGACCTCTTAGGAAACATAGTCATATCCTTCCTTCGAACACTGTCATTATTTCTTCTTCATCTTGTCATTCAAAGCCCGCACTTTCAAATACAAATACAGAAACTTAAAGAAATAGTGCAATCCAACACTTAGAAATCGAGAGAGCAACCATTGCACAAGATTAACACACAATAATAGAATGTATTACACAGACAAATGGAGGTTACATATATAGCATCCAGATCACCGACTCCTAACAATCTAGATCCTAAGAAAGTGGATCTGATTAGCTAAAAATAGTTAACCTAGAAACTCACAGTTACAACAGTTGTAAGGCTAACTCACAGTTACAACAGTTGTAAGGCTAACTCACAGTTACAATAGCTGTAAGCATTATCTCTTACTAAAGTAAGCGTTATTCTAACACCCTCCCTTAATGTTTAGTTTATAAATTACAACACAAAAGATTACAACACTAGAACTTTCATCTGTCTGTCTGATCTGGTCTTCCTCAGCATTGAAACTCACTCTGCAATCACCTGGTTTCCACTCTTTCTTCTCCACACTTTCGAGCTACCCACTGACACATTTAAAGTCAAAATTCTTCTGACCAACATTGTAGCACTTGTATACTGGACAATTTGACAACTCGGCTCATCGGGGCTTCCGTGATAAAAG
>SNQJ01S0046961.1:17630-65989 GCA_010110895.2 Picea sitchensis | reverse complement strand
ACACCTTAGGTTGAGGAAAGGTGGAATAATAGGGAAATTCTTGGTGTGATAGAGCTATAGGTTTGGACAATTTTGATGTATAAGATAGAGTTGTGAGACTCTACCCATCTATGAAACTACGATATTAGCATCCTATTTGTAAATATTTTTATTTTATTTTGCAATATAATAAACGAAGCTCAGTATTAGGCATTGTTGGTGCTTTCCGCACTATATATGCATATCTTGTGTTTCACGTGTTTTTTGTTGTATTCCAAATTGACTAAGTGTTAAATAATGTTAAAAAATGTATAAGTATACAACGAAGTTTCATAGAGTAATAATATGACTCGTCCTTATCTTAGAATAGAGTATGGGTATTCTATAAGTATAGAGGTGTAGTGCAGATGAAGTATCCTTGGTGGATCCAAGATACCAAGTGAGGATTGTTGTGGTGTTGCGCATCCATGTGATCGCAAGATTCAACTTGGGCATGACTCTTGGGTGTGTGACAAATGGTATTAGATTAGTTTCACAATGAAGATTTTTATAGAGACACAACACATAGTATGACAGGCTTCACATAGTCCAAAAGTGGGGCATCCGGAGGTGGTGCAACTACTTTGACATATGTGGATGAAGTCTAATGATAGAAGCAGTCTGAGGATGAATCATGGTAGGTCAACTCAAGTGTCCCGCTGTGACCTATGGTAGAAGATACTTGGTTTTTGCAATGAACTGTGATCTATAGGGACTTGCAATGAAGGATATTGGAACCAATTGGTGTACCAAGGGGTGCTCCTACACAGTCTACGAAAGATGAGCACAACGAAGGTATGTTGTATTGTGATTTTGTTTGTCTCTTTAACTTAAGAGAAAAAGAGTGGAAAGGATCAGTTTGAAACAAGCTACCAAGGGTTGGTTCCTTGAGTTCAAATATTGGAAGCCAAGACCATTATTTTTGTTTTGTGGATCTGGTTGACTCAGGTGGCTCACATAAATTTTTAAAGGATGAGGTAGTGAAGGAGTTGGGACTTAGAGTCTCCCTACATGGAGCTTTGGTGAAGAAAGTAATCTCTATCGAAAATGTAGAAGACGATGTTGCCTCCTTAGTTCACATTTGACTTGATAAGTGGGAAGTTCGATCTAGTTTCACGACGATTCATATGGATGAATTTGAGGTGATTCTTGGGTAGGAGCTTGTAAGGAGGACACATTTCATCCTCATGTCATGGATTGATAAGATGGTTATATTTATTGAACATAAGACTTGGGTTGTTCACAAAACCGTAATGAAGTGTTGTAGAAAGGTGCAACTTATGTCTGCACTGAGTATGAAGAGAGAAAAAAGGTGGAATGGATCAAAAATTTATTCATAAATGGTTGGAGAAGTTAAAGAGGATGGAGTGGGGATGCCTATTATACTTGACCTCACTAACTTGTTCGTTTATTTCGTAGACAAATTTCCATATGAGTTTCTGAAATTTCTCCCACCATGATGCACTATTGACAATCGTATAGACATACATCATGGACTGTAGCCACCCACAAGAGCTCCTTATGGATTATCTTGACCTGAGTTTGAAGAGTTGTAGCAACAATTGATAGAATTGATTGATGTTTGATTCACTTTTCCTTCAAGATACCTATATGTTTCCCTAGTTCTATTTAATAACAAGACAAACACTTTAGAGCTAAATATGTGCTTGAATTACTGAGCAATGAAAAAAGAAATTGTGAAGAATCGATACCCATTTCCTTTAGTTGTTGATTTGTTTCACAAGATAGCCAAGGCGAAAGTATTTTCAAATCTTTAATTGGGATGTGGTTATTATCAGTTGTAGATTGTGGAAGGATATGAGTTTCAAATAGCCATCGTGACAAGGTATGGGAGCTATGAGTTCCTAGCGATGCCTTTTGGGTTGTGTAACGACCCTGCAAACTTCTGCACATTGATGAATGACGGGTTGCGACTGTTTTTTGACAACTTCGTTCTAGTGTATTTGAATGAAATCATAATGTACAATGAAAGTGTGTAGGAGTAAAAGAAACATTTGGAACATGTATTTGAGTCGTAGTGATAGAACCAACTATTATTGAAGAAGCCCAAGTGTATTTTTGGGGAGACCTAGATACCATTATTAGGCCATTGGATTGGCCAAGGATGCATTCATATGGACCCTTCAAAGGTCAAGCTAATTGAAGATTGGGAAGAGTTGCAGACAATTCATGAATTGAGAGTATTCCTTGGACTAGCCAACTATTATTGCAAGTTCGTAGAGGGTTGCTCCAATATTGCTACACCACTAATTGACTTGTTGAAAAAGGAAAATGAATGGAACTAGATAGAGAGGAGAAATTCTACGTTTGAAGATAAGAAAAGAACAATTGTCACCACTGTCATGTTGAATATGCCAAACTTTGATCAATATTTTGAAGTAAGGATGCATCATATTTTTCTATTGGAGGGGTTTTAACGTAGGATGCATGTTCATTTTCCTTTGAGAGTAGAAATATCCACCCCACTCATGAGAAGGATTGACTGCAATGGTATATTTTTTGGAGACTTGGAGACACTACTTGTTGGGAAATCCTTTTGTCATGAAGATAGACAATGTTTCGACAAGCTACTTCGCGACACAACTGAAGTTGTCACCCAAGAAGATAAGGTGGAAAGACTTCCTCGTAGAATTTGACAAGGCCACTGAGCATAGGCCAGGTAGAATAAACGTTTCCATGGATTTATTGAGTGGAAATGCATAACTTGTAGTCCTAGAGGAGGAGGACAAGTTTCCTACATCAAGGAAAATTTGATTCACCTATTGGAAGAGTTTCACGAAAGGATAAAAGAAGTGTTAGAGCATCATGAAGTAGGTGAACGATGGGAAAACATAAAATTTTTGTCTATGAGATGGATTGTTTTACTTTGTGGAGTGAATCTATGTCCCTAATTCATCAAAACTAATGAGGGAACTCTTGAAGGAATGTCACGAATCTCCTTGGGATGACCACCTAGGAAAATGTAGAATGATGGTGTTGTTGAAGAGAGGATACTTTTGGGAGAAAATGAAGAAGGATGTGGAGGAGTATGTTTTCACTTTCCTTATATGTCAACATGATAAGAAAGACTCCATAATGAGAGTAGTATTGTTGCAACCTTTAACGATTCTTAACACACCATGGACAAGGGTCTTGATGGAATTCATCACATAGATTCCTATGGTATAGGGATACAACAGGATTTTGTTTGTCGTGGATTGATTCTCCATGTATGATGAATGAAAATGCTTTGCAACGTGGAAGAAGTTGCGAAGTTATTTTTTAAGAACATAATGAAGTATTGGGGTCTTCCTCTGAAAATTGTGTCGGACAGGAATGGAAGGTTCATGAGTAAGTTTTGGACAACAATTTTCAAGCTTGTGGGGATGAATTTTTTGAAGAATTCATCCTACCATCTGTAGATATATCAGTAGACCAAATGAATCAACACACTTTTGGAGAACCACTTGTGGAACTATGTACAAGAGGATCAAATGAATTGGACGGACTTGTTGGACACCACAAATTTCATCTACAACCTGTAGAAGAGTTGAACGATGGGATAGAATCCATTCAAGTTGATGAACATACAACAACCCACAATGGCTCATTTTTTGATAGAGCGCTATTATGGGACGAATCCATGAGTAGTGGGTTTCATAAAGAGTTGGCATGATCAGTTGGAGATAGCTCACACACACTTGAGTAATGAAATATAGAAAATGAAGTAGTGGGAAGATAAGAATAATAACAATGTATAATTCCAAGAAGTAGAGTTGGCCTTGCTCAACCTAATCATAGATCATTTCCCACCACCTAAAGAGATGATTCCATCTCTTGTGTGAAGGTATGAGGGGGAATTCAAAGTTCTTGAGAATATTTTTAACATAACCTATAGATTGGATTTGTCATTCCACATTTGACATATTCACCCCGTCTTCCACGTTAGCTAACTGAAGTGGTACCAAAGAGACTCGTATGACCCAAATTGAGTTGAGCCATCCAGAGCACCGACCATGGTTGTAGATAAGCCAAAGTTGGAGGTAGAGAATATTTTGCTTCATTGTATCTTGGGATGGGGAAGAGGCCGAGTGCATTGGTACTTTGTCCATTGGAAGGACAAACCTGATGAAGAGAACAGTTGGGAGATATATGATTCCTTATGGAAATATGAGGACATGATTCGGGAGTTTGATAGAGGTCACTATTGATTGCAAGTGGTACAAAAGTCTTCAAGATCACAAAAAAATTAGTGGGGGAAGATGTAAGGCGTTTTGTGACATCCATCGAGCATGCATGCTCCTTGGGAATATTCAGCAACAAAACAAACAAATAACACAAGAGGGAAGTGAATGATTAGGAAAGAACTCATATTATGGGCATGGGCATGAGCACCTTGAGGCATGTTGGTGATGTGTGAGCCCAGGGGATCACACACCCTTCTTCCCTTGTGATGGATAACATAGACATAGGTTTTGTTTGGGAAAGGAAGGGGAAACATGGGAGCATGCCCATATATTGGACCAGTCTACCACTGACAGCATGGGCACATTGAAGATGTTGGACGACCCCATCGACACACCCATGGAGAGTCATGAAGATCAACACAAAGGAAGAGCACAATGAAAGGGGTGTGCACCCAAGGATGGGGCATGTTGGTCCAAGAGATTCACGGAGGGGATCAACGATTTAGTTGAGTATGATGATTCGTAAAGGGGCGAGACACACCCAAAATACATGACGTTTCTCACAAGTGACCCTTTGAATCCTTATAAGAGCACAAAGACACACAACCAAAGGCACAAGAAGAAAGTGAAGCCAAGATGCATGGAGTTGCTGGTCATACATGTGGGGCATACCTTAAGCTATGGAAAGGAGGAACAAAAGGGAAAGTCTTAGTGTGACATAATTGCAAGTATGGACACTACTGTTGTATAAGGAAGATTTGTGAGACTCTTCTCATCTATGTAATTGAGATAGTAATGCTCTCTTTGTAAAGATTTGTTTCTATTTTACAATATAACAAACGAAATTGTGTAATAGACATTGTTGGTGCCACCCACACTATATCTGTCTCTTATGTCTTGCTTGTAATTTGAATAAATGTTAAAAAATGTTAACAAATATCTAAGTATACAATTGAGTTGCATAGAGTAAGAATGTGATTATCTATAGCCTAGAAGAGAGTATAGACATGTTCTATGTAAAGAAGCATAATCGAAGTGAAGTATCGTTACTTGAGTCAAGATTTTAGGTGAGAACGGTTGTTACAAGTCCACAATATGCCAAAGTCAGACTTGGGAACTACCCTTTGGGGCGTGACACTAATGAATTTCAATGAATTGTAGTCAAAATGTTTAACAATTCCATGTGCAGCCTAATGTGAATGTGAAATTCCAAACCTTACTGCATGCATTGATATGATATGTGGTGATATGAATCAAATCGAATTTATTTTATTGAATTTATCATTTATTTATGTTTTGGATGGTACACGTATCACAACTCTTCTTTAATTTGTTAGTGTATATACATGTACAGCTGTGAGATCATTTGTCAATCTAGTCACTAGTAGATTCTAAGACATATTCGTTGTACATCTGTCACTATATCTAACCTTTTACGAATCCCATCGATCAACATAAAACCCAAACCTCAAAATACAAGAAATATTTATGCCCATTTGCATAAAAATATTGAAACGAAGATGTGGAAATAGTATTGAATTACCGAGAGCACAAAACCAATAGTGTGTTTGGTATGTTCGTTTGTGACACCTCGCTCTCTACCTCCACACATTGTCTAGATGTATCACTATGCATCCTCCTCGCAATCATTCATTCGGCCGACGCAAAACATGGCGTTGTTATTATTAGTTTTCCTCTCAGTATTGTTGATATTATTATTTGTTTTTCTCTGTCACCAAGCTGTTGAATTTTACACTGTAACCATACAACATCATTGACCTAAAGGGTTACTATATATTTCTGAACACCGTTTCTACTAATTACCGCTGTATTTTAAATAAAAACTGGCACAAGGAGAAACGCAAGGTAATTATAGGCAAAAACTGATATCTTTTTAAGTAAATTTAAATGGCGATTCAAAGATGCACATCCAATGACTAGATTACTGCTAAATGAATTACTCAGAATTATGAAGTATGAATATGGTTTATAAGTATATATATTATATATATAAAATTTAATTAGCAAAATTATATAATTAAAAATGATTAATATATGTAGATAAACATTATTTTCCACATTTCAAAACTAATCAATAAATTTAAATTAAAATACTATATATATATATAACCCAAATTCATTAAATTAAAGTTAAATACATAACAAGTTGATATATTTTAATTTTTTAAAATTTATTAAAACAAATTTTTTGAATTAGAAGTTTCAAACACTTTATAAATTCAATTCAAAATCTACTGTTTTGTAAATCACTCTTTATCAATTTAGATGGAAGATATTTATAACTTCATAAATAATTTAGATAAATTCAAAATCCAGTGTTTTGTAAATCACTCTATCAATTTAGATGGAAGTTATTTATAACTTCATGAGTAATTTAGATAGAAGAGATTTGTAACTTCAACGTTAATTTCAAGTTTATCAAACTTCGATAAAAATAAAATAAAAAACCATCGAAATTGAGTTATAAAGGTTAATTTTTTTTAACTGAAAATTTAATGATATCTTTAAAAATTGAACTTTCTATTTGAACATATTCTTGTTAGAGATAATGCTTATAACTGTTGTAATCGTGAGTTTTTAGGTTAACTATTACTGTTGTAATAGTTAGTTTCAACTATGACTATTGTAACTGTGAGTTTCTAGGTTTACTATTTTTAGCTAATCAGATCCACTTAAGTCAGTGATATGCATGCTATATATGTAACCCCCATTTGTTTGTTAAGCAAGGAAAACGTTTTGTGTTGTGTGAATTAATTCGCCACGGGAGTAAGGTGCGGAAATTCTAGAGGTTCGCAAGTCTCTCCTCTGGTATGGTACGAAAATTCTAGAGGTTCGCATCCTCGGAATCAAAGAAGTTCGCAGGCTGCTGTTCATTTAGGTGCGAACATGCTTCACATTCCCGCACCCGGAGTATTCAAGAAATGCGAACACCTCGCAGTCAAGTAAAGAGTGAGGTGCGAACACCCCGCAGCCAAGTAAAGGGTGAGGTGCGAACTCCCCGCAGTCAACTCTAACGTGAGGTGCGAGAACCATGGTATTTTGAAAGTTTATATAGTTTCCATGCGTTGGAGTTTTGTTTTTACGAACGTAAGTTTTTCATTTTTACTGCGTGGGTGAGTATTCTTGCATGCATGGAGTTTGGAGCATAAGTTTGCATGCCGTGAGAAAATCGTGGAGTTTTTATATAAAAGTCTTTATATGAGATTTAATTTTTTAAGAGGGAGTTATAAGTTATTATTAAAAGTGGTTAAAGTGAATGCATGTGGATAAAGTAAATGCATGTGTATACATGAAGTTATAAATCCTTTTATTAAAGTGGGTAAGAGATTTAAGGATGAAGGAAGGTGAAGTGGAAGTTAGTTTACATTATGAAGTTGCACTATACTTCAAAGGACAATGCATCAAGCGTGCAATAGTTCTCTCCATGAAGTACGATTACCTCACTAAGGAGCTGTCGCATTCAGAGCAAATGGCCACCGAAAATATTTCAGCGTTTGGTATCTTGGTGTGGATTGATATGAAGGAAGAACCACCATGAAAAACCTTTGATTTATACAGCACTTTCTACTTATATATGTGTGTGTGGTGTGTTTTAAAATTTTGTTTATGTATGTTAGATATATTATGTGTGTGAGTGTGATTTTTATTTGTAATCAAAGATGAAGAGACCAAGTATGTAGCAGTGACATGAATTGGGGCTTATTTGTTCTTCATGTTCTTGAGACTTTAAAAATAAAAACACATAGTAGTTGAAATCTATTAAAGACTGAAGATTATTGTTGTACTTTGGTGCTTCAAAGTCAAAAGTTAGAGGTTACCTTGTTGTTTTGTAATGTGCTATTGTTCAAGTGTTTGCTTGTAAAATAAGAACATGTATCTTGATGCAAGCTGGTAACCCAAGTTTCAAGTACAATGTTTTTACAAAGTCTACCAATGTAAAGGAGAAATGTTGAAGACATTCGGTATCAACCCATTCTTCTATATACTGAAGGATAGCTGAAAGCAAAAATCCTACAGATAAAGGCAAGTTCTATATACTGAAGGATAGCCGAAAGCAAAAATCCGACAGATGAAGGCAAGTTAATAGAATGCATCAATAATTGACACCTTTTATCATTGAAGCCCCGATGAGCCGAGTTATCAAATTGTCCAGTATACAAGTGCTACAATGATGGTCAGAAGTGTTTTGACTTTAAATGTGTCGATGGAAAGCTCGAAGAAGAGGGAGAAGAAAGAGCAGAAGCCGTGTGATTGCGGAGTGAGTTTCAGTGCTAAGGAAGACCAGATCAGACAAACAGATGAAAGTTCTAGTGTTGTAACCTTTTCTTATGTTTTGTAATTTGTGATTGAGATATTTGTAATGTAAGAATTAAGAGAGGGTGTTAGAGATAATGCTTATAACTGTTGTAATCATGAGTTTTTAGGTTAACTATTACTGTTGTAATAGTCAGTTTCAACTATGACTGTTGTAACTGTGAGTTTCTAGGTTTACTATTTTTAGCTAATCAGATCCACTTAAGTCAGTGATCTGCATGCTATATATGTAACCCCCATTTGTTTGTTAAGAAAGGAAAACGTTTTGTGTTGTGTGAATTAATTCTTCCAATCTTGTGCAATGGTTGCTCTCTCGATTTCTATTTATTCTAAACTAAAATTAATAAAATAATTATTTATTTTGAAAACTGAAATATTTAGAACTAGAATTAATAATTAATAATATAGATATAACTATGATATGATGAGTCAATCTGCATTTCTATATTTTCTATCTCGTTGTATTTAAGAAAAAACACACTATCTCTTCAATGGAAGCCAAAGCTGTTTAGTTAAAATACAATCAAATGTTAAAAAGCAAAACAAGAGGTTCATTTATTTAAATGACTAAAATTTTATATAAGTAAATCACAGCTTCATTTATTTAAACATCTAAAATTTATCTAAATGACTAAAAACATAAGATCGGGCAATCTTGGCGGCCATATGCGACAGTTTCATTCCTTATTCCCAGTAAGCTCAGAGACGGCCTTCTAATTTTTAACCGTCTATTTAGTAAATGCATACAATTTAACCCGGCTTAATCATAACCTTCCATTACAAATGGCCACGAAGAATATTCCAGGCTTATAAAATCCTCTCCACACACGTCATCTATGTTATTTAAAGAGCCGGTAGCTTGGTATCCCGCTTTTATTATTATGTCGAAAGGCTTATACCTATTAGAGATGGGCACAATTAATTACCTTTTAATCTAAAATTCTAATTTAATGGCTAACAATTGAAGATGTTGGCATATTCTTAATCGTCCTCCCAAATCAATGAATGTGATTTACTCTTCATAACTTCCTTGTGTTTTTGAATGCATCAGTTAACCTGTTTACTTTTTAACATTTACCTAATCATATTAAGAAATTATTGTACCACCATATGATTGCCACATTTGAAATTAACTTCTAGATTTCCTCAACTCTATATGTGTTTCAGTTATCCAAAAGGAAGCTCTGACATCACCTTTCAGCATTCACCAGCCACTTTACTGCTATGCTAGTAGGTAGGCCTATCGACGTAAATATAAGGCTCAAGCCCATACTTTTTCATCTCGACAATCAATAAAACGGAAATTTTCTGAAATACTATGTTAAAAGTGTGGCTATTCTAATAAGCAGTGAATACGGAATTCAACGTAGCATATAGACGGTGGATTCAAGATAAAGGATTCTGGGGACTGCATAAATGTATAGTTGGAGTCTTATTTGTCCCTGCGCTTCCAGCTAGGGGCTATAGTAAACTATTTTCCTTTTTTCATTAAACTTACATGCAAATCAATGAATTCTCAGTGTTTTAACTTAAGCTTTCTTTAAATTCATACATTTTTGAACTTGCAGTTTGATTTTTTAATCTAAAGTTGTAAGGTTGACGTATTATTTTCGTATGGAGGTAATACTTAGGATAAATATAAAGAGTTTCAATGTTAAATGAACGCTAGATTGTCTAACATTAATTGATAACATTAATTTTTTTTTCCCATTAACATGGATGTATTTAATCCATGTCTATTCGATTTTTCTTACATGACACATATACTAATTTGTATGAAACAGAGACGTGTCCATCAGACGAGTACACTTGGCTCTCTATTTCTTCCTAGCTTCTATATTTTCTTTCTTCAGTCTGAGCATGGTTTCTACTCGGTTGTCTGGCATGGTTTCTACTCCACCCTCTGAACGATGTAGCTTTTCTTTCTTCAGTCTGGGCATGGTTTCTACTTCGCCCTGCATGAATCGTTGCTTGTGCATGATGCTCTCCCCTCTGTGAAATGTGCTCGATAGGTTGTCTGCACCTCAACTGTTCGATAGGTGGTCTGCACCTCAACTTGTATTAGTTACCTATTTTTAGGATAACAGATATTCTGGGCGAGCCAATGGTGAGCATGCAAACGGGACGGGAAGGTGAAATGCTGTGAAAGGTTGCGGTTCTTAAGATACTATGTTGGTGCCATTACATCTTAATGGTCTCTATATGCAATAACAATGGTTGTGGTTAGAAAACACAGTTATGGTTAGAAAACACAGTCCATAAGACAAATTGAACTTTAATATTATTTTAAATTTTGTAAATTACATAAACAATTAATGATAAAAATGTTGTGTATCTACTAATTGTATCAATCTTGCAGTTTTAATGTTACCTTGGGAGACAATGCACAGGATGGCTAAGTGTTTCTTAAAGTGAAGCATTTCTGATTTATGATGTACATCTACAGTGTATTATCACGTCCATGTCACCTTAGATCCGTGGTTCTATTAGATTGTTATTATATTTTTGTGGTTCTATTATATGTTATGGTTTCAAAGCTGGCGAGTATCGGCATAGAAGAAATCCAGATTAAAAAAATCATGCTACTTGTAAAGTATGAATTAAACTGCATGCAACCAATTATCTTTCTCTACTTCAAATGTGGAGGTATGAATTAAACTGCATGCAACCAATTATCTTGCTCTACTTCAAATGTAAACCTCCACATAGAAGAAATCCAAATTAAAAAAAATCATGCTACTTGTAAAGTATGAATTAAACTGCACGCAACCAATTATCTTACTCTACTTCAAACGTAAATTCATGGAAGAAAGCATTCTTACCATTTGGAGTGGTTATTAAGCTAGCAGGCACAACCAACCCGCACAACCAGCTTTATCGTTGTAGCAACTGCTTCTCTGCATCCAGGTTTTGAGATATGAGTGAGCCATGTCGTTTCCCTCCACGCCTTGAGCTTAAAGAACTAAAGTAAGCTTTCTACGCCTTCATCTTTCACGACTTAGCCATTCCTCCAGTTGCGCCAAAGTGAATTTGTTTGGTCGAACGGTGCCTAAGTAGAGTTCAAACGAGAGTGAATTTGCAAGTGTCTCTCTTTCCTTTTTGTAAGCATTTCGGGGCTTCCTCTTTCCCTTCCCTCTGGCACCAGATTTAGAAAGCCTACTGGGGTGGGTGACTTACTCATGACTTATATCTTCAACCACTCTATTAGTAGATATTTCCCTCAATGAGGGATGGTAGAGTCTTGGTTGATTCCAAGGTGCCTTAGTCCCATTTACTATAAGAACACCTCAAAGGAGTTTCCAGGGGAAATAAAGGATTATCAAAGGACAAAAAAGGGGAGTAGGGACGCCAAACAAACTTTAAAGAATGTTTGTGGAAGGAAAAGTGTAGGTTCTTGGAGTGGAGTCGCCAGGCAAGCTTGGGATGAGATGATGAGATGAAGGCTTTGGGAAAGAGACTTCCCAAAAGTGCCATTTAGGGAACGAAGAGGATTCAAAATTTTCTCCGACAACTACGACAAAATGTTATAGCACAATTTGTAGGTTGGGAAAATCCTGAGCCAACCATGGAAGAGGTTCTACAACTTTGGGAATCCTGCACCCAATGTCACCTCGATGTAGGTCTCGCACTTGGGGGGTGACTAATGTCACTCATGGGAGGATATCCCAGAGACCCTAGGGAGAAATGAAAGGATGAATAGAAGTGTAAGGATAAGTCCCCTGGAAGATCAAGTAATGGAAGAAATGAATTATTGGAAATGATGAGTGGAGAGAGGTAAATGGATACCAAGGTACCTGTTGGAAACATAAGAAAAACACCTTTCAGTGCTATGTGTTAGTGTGGATAATAAATGTAATCTTCTTGTCCCTAATTTGCAGCAGTGTATGATAGTTTATATCAGAAAAATGAAGCATCCAAATCAGCTTATGAAGCACAAGATCAATTGGAAATATCATCAATGAATTTAGTAATCAATTGTGACTTGAACATAGCACTTTAGGACTGAATAAAAGCAATATTTATAAAATTATTTTATGCAGTAAATTATAAGCCTTATGGTAACAATAAGCAGCTAAATCAACCATACAAAAGTGCCCAAAACTAGCTTGAATAATGCAACCTAGTTAGTCAAATTAGTGGCTAAAAAATGGAGGAAAGTTAGGGGCTAGTTGGTGAGATATTATCACCTAGGGTTAGTGATTTTATGCATCCTAATGGATCTATAAAACAATTTAGTACATCAATGAGAGTTTATGGAAGAATGGGGATGCACTAAAGGAGGAATAATCCCCAAGGCATCAAGATCACTATTCCAAAGAGATAACTTTAAAACTTGAAAATTTCACGTTTCTCAAGGCATCAATTTATTTCTCCAATGAAATAAGTAGATGACTAGTGCATTTAAAAATGAGTTAATGGAGTCAAGCAAAGAAATAGCTAGAGGTACTACCTCATTGGGGCTGTAAACCCTCTTACTTCCCAATGCAAGTATCTCTAGCTAGGGTTTGAGCTAAGAGGGTCTATTCCCTTATACTTCTATTAGAAAACCTTTGTTAAACCAATAAAATGTAAGAATAAAATGGTGGAGACTATGGTGAGGGTGTTTGCCCTTATACTTCCCACCATGCTCTAGAAAAATAACCTTGACTTGAACAATAATGATAGCACAATGTAAAAAAGCTTTCCAATTCAAGGAAAAATCTAAGACAAACTACCATAAACACTAAAAAATGTATTCCAAGGATGGAATATCACTTCCATCAACCAAATATCCTAGAATTATCCATAAACCAAAGAACAAGAGATTATAAAGACCCAAGAGGGCCGAAAAAATTAGATAAGTCCTCCACATGGAGAGTTATGATTTAAAATGAGATCTTATGATTTCTATTTATACAAAAATTAGCCAACATGGATTGTCCACAAAAATAAGGAGTAAAACACAATAATAACAGCAAAAAAACCTAATATTTTTCCCTTAACACAATAATATTAAAAAATTCACTTAAAATTTCATCTTTTGTGCAAATTAAACCCTAATTAAAGATGGCATCACCCCTTTAGGGGATGTTTTGCCACTTTGAGTACATCACCCTTTTAGGGGACGTTTTTCCACTTAGGAGATGATCTCTTCTTGGTTAAAATTATCTTCTCCTTAAAAGATCCAAGTGCAAGTGAGTGGCACCTCACCACCAAGCCCAAACCCCCAATACCATGATGTCATACTCAAAAGTAGGACATTTTTCCCCTCTTGGGTAAATCATTTGGTAGGTAATCGATAGGATAGGTCATCCATGTCATCATCAAGGCCATCCAAGTCATCTCTCTCTCATAGAGCATGTGGGCCCCTAGAACCCAACCTGTGGGCTTGTAGCCCCATGGAAGCCCAAACTAGTCTTGTTCTCCCAAAATTGTCGACCAGCTAGGTCCTACAAAAAAAAATGGACACACCCTCCAAGGATCTCAAGTAAAAACATCATGATAATTGGATCCAATCAATAAACAAGCCAAATAATCATGTGCATCAAATATTAGTATATCAAACAATTAACATCTCAAAGACACTATGCGACTTGTCCAGATTAAGTATGGGAGGGTTGACGAGGTGTCATATTTGGTAGATATTTCCCTAGGTCAAGGAGAGCCTTTAATAAGTCCTTCTCTAATCCATGTAAAGTGTATGACGTGGATTGGGTCAAGACTCAATGGGCATAGGGCTCATGGTATACTAAGGGTCGTAATGTCTCCTTCATGGGTGCCTTTGTAGAGGCTATGTGGTACCTTCGTCCGCAATGAACTTTTTCCAAGCCCATCATTTTTCTTTTATCTTTCTTTATTTATATTTTCTTTCATAATATCATACAGAGGGGTTGAAGGTCACTTCCCTAGTGTGGTGACCAGATGGTGGAAATGTCACACACAAATTCCTAATGGAAATGAGAAGGTTGGTGACCAAATAATGACAAGGTCATACCACTATATATCCATGGATGTGATATTTCGGCTCGTGATGAGACCTCCTATACTTCAATCTACCTTTTAGGCATTTCTTTGTTATATTATGGGTCCCCTTTTATTAAAAGATACATGTTTTATTTCTTTCTTGGGTGATCCTTGGGTGAAGCATCTGAAAGTTTCATATATTGACTTTACCTTTTACCCAACACCAACCCCTCTGGGCCTTTAACCCCTTCTTCCCATAGAATGAGGGACAAACCCTTTTTGGGTCAATACACCCTAAAATCCCAAGAGATAAGGAAACAAAGGGAGGAAATGATGGAAAATGGTATGTATTGTCGGGAACGGTACAACGGATTATTAATGGATTTCCCAGTAGAAAACCCATTCCCAAAGAAGACCACTTACGAGGGAACAATGTGAACCACCAAGGTGAAGCAAGGAAAAAGGCATAATGTCCAAGCACATATCATGAAATCTAGAGCAATCTAAGATACAACATAATCAAATGGCGTAGGTATTGAAATGATTCTCACCATAATATTGACTTGTGACTCATGGAGCCAGGCCCACTGCCTTATGGAAGCCAATTGGTGTGGTGGATTCCATTTGTAAACCTGTGACCATCTATGGCAGTGAGCGGGTTTTACATCTTTGCAAATGGTACTGTCTGTCATGTAGTATCTTGGCACTCCATATCTGCAACTTTAGGGCGTCGAGACATCATATCCTTAGTTATCCACAAAATGGGGATAATAGGAAGCATGGGGGATTCACCTTGTTGATCAATATATTATCACATTTATTCATATAAGGTGTTTTTAAATTGTGAAAAATAAGTTCAATATATTGTAGGTATTGGGGGGGATGCATGGAATTGGGGGGCTCATAGGTATTGGGTGGTATGAAAAAGGATATCTTGTAAAAATAGGAGCTTCTTTGATTGGAAATAAATATTTGGAGGGGGGTTCAACAAAAGGTTTTTTGGAGGTATTTATCAATCTCTATTGAAATTAGGGATATTCTTAAATATCCCACAAACATAGGTTCTATGGGATAGGTTCATTGTGTGAGGACCCCTTGATTGGAAGGCTAAATTTCCTCGTTGTTTTTTTTTCTTTCTCTTTCTATATCTCAGAAGCATAATTTTTTTTAAGAAATTTTTTTATAGGTTGTATTTACTTATATAGGGGAGTTTACTATCCATTGCAATGAAACCACTCATTACATTGGATCCAAAATGGTCCCATCATTGTTGTTTTATTTTTTTAAAGGCCATTGTGGCTAATGGTGTGCTATGTACATATGAAGATAATATTTTTTTCTTTTCATGTGAGTAGCACCACTTAACTTAAATTAGAAATAATATTAAAATAAAAAAATCGTAGTTAATGCTACACATTGTACATAGATAATCACTAGGGCACATTTTCTTACAAAGATCACCATTGAGATTAAAATAAATAATATTTTTTTAAAATGGAAACCATTGTGTCTTAAATTTGTTCATAGGTCGATGGTGCATAATAAACAATATTGAGGATTCCATGCTTTTGTTAATTCATAAAGCATCGATTGAATACAAAAAATTGTAAAATGTTTTCGATTTCACAATGACATAGTTATAATATACAGATGAATATAAATATAGTTGAAGCATTGACATGTATTAATATGGTGATTCCCTAGTGCATATAAATATGGTTGATTCCTTGGTGTATATTAATATACTATACACACTAGTATCTTATTTTGTAAAAAAATACATAATTTTTATATTTGATTGTTAATAGATTTCCTTTTTAGGAAGATTTTAAAATTTTCATAGGAAAAACAAGGGGAAAACCAAGACATGTCGGTAGGGATGTGAAAAGAGGTGTATAAAAAAATGGTAAAACAAATTAACATAATTATGTCGCAAGAGGAGCCATCCCAACTACAATGGGAATTACAAATATTTAATCATTTATTTATTATTTTATGTACATCAAATTTAACTATTGTGTGAAATACTAATTTTCAATTATTGTTTTGGAGAAAGGAAAAAACAAAGAATCGATTCAACACATAAGATATGATAATGTATAAAGAGTGGATCACAAACTTTGTGAGTATTTATGTTTTCAACCTTTCTTAAAATTTAATGTTTGTTGTGATATTTATATTTAAATAAATAATTTACACCTATCCATGGATGTCTTCTAATAAGTGATAACATACAAATGGGATCCAACCCATGAATTGATAAAAATTGGGTTAAGTATGGGTTGAGTGAATATGTTGAGCCAATAAAGTTTAATTGAACTATTTATAAGTAGCTATGGTGTTTAACTTCCCTTTTTTTATAATTAATGAAACAACAAGATAAATTTATATTAATTATATCAACTGTGCTTTTCCATGGTGTATTGAACATGTAAGAAAGAAAGTATGGAATGTAGCCAAAAGAGGAGATTTTGAGAGAATGCATGAATCATGCCTTCGAAAGAATGTGTATTATTTATGAAATACTTGGTGCTAATGTATTTTTATTTATTTATAAATAACATATATTCTACTATGTGTGTGTGTGTTTGTTGATATATTAATTATGGTTTATTTTTTTAATTTTGTAGATGGAAGATGAAGGGGAAAAACATAAAAAAACAACTTTATCAAGAAAACATTAGGATAAATAACCAAAGTATAATATCTCCTAAAAATTGTGAAGAAATGACACATGGAAATAGCTCGAGCGGTGCCAATAGTTCAACTGATGAAATCCAATCAATATAATTGAAAGTTACTTTAAGTTGTATGTTTTGGAATATTTGTCTCTTGAAATTGAGTGATTTTGTTTAATATACTTGACACATTTTCCCAGTTGTATGAGCACATGTTACCAATAAGTGTAATAATTACATATTGGTTGCAACTTGATTATTTTGGATGTCTACATTGTCCCTTTTTGTATGAAAATGGGTCTCTTATTGATATATAATAACTTGGGTTTCTTATTTTATTGCATTTTCACATGTTGTAAAATGTTATGTTGTTGAAAAATTAATATGTGGATAATTTACATTGTTACAAACAACATAGGTGTAATTCGTTTGACAATGAGTTAATGAAATCATTATATCAAAATAAAATAACAAAAATAACAAAAATATTATTACAAAATATATTTGATTTTAAAATGATTTGTAATATCCCGAATAGAATGGGCTGGGATATTATGTCCATATATGCAATAAGTGTTCTTGATTCTCTAATCTAGTTGGAAAATTTTCACAAACAATTTGCATTCATTCTACTAGTAGACATTTTGCCAAACATAGAAGGGATGATTTGTGGTATTTTATTATGAATGAATATATGAATACAATGATCCAAAGGTTGCTATGGAACTTGTAATACATCAATGGATAAAAAAGAATACAAGAAAAAAATCTATATGAATTCCCCCTACCAAAATGAAACTCTAATGGAAATCCTAGATGGATTCCCCTCCAATCTAGCCAAGGTGGATATTGCACCACCGAAACTAAATCTACAGTCGAAGAATTTTTCCCAAAATCCAAACAAAACCATTGGCTACAAGAGAAATCCAATAAGATATCAAATCATAATTCCAAAGTGAGCCTCTACCCCTCATTTTCTCCTTTCTCCACGTCTTTTAGAATTTTCCCCTTTTTAACCAAATCAAATGTAACTTCTAGAAATTTTTCCTTTTTGAATAAATCAAATATAACCCTTATTTTCCCTCAAATTTTCACTTTAAGATTAAAAGTCACTTTAATAATGGTTAAGTAACTCATTAATCTAAAGTTAAGTTATTTCCCTAATGTAACCTTAAAAAAATAACATCTCCTATCTAAGTGACATTAAATGACCCCCTTTTTACTATTTTTTTCCACTGACAAGCCGCAAAATTCCTTTATAATAAAAATGAGGAAAACCAATTATGGGGAAATGAAAAATCCTCCCTTTAAAAATATTTCTTCTCCTCAAGCAATGCGATCATGACCCGATGACCCATTCATTGATCCATACTGAAACTAAAAATGATACCAGGATCCCAAACCACCCTGTAAGATGTGAAGCATTGTCCACTCAAGACATGGTATAGTAATTTATTGGCATCAAAGGCCTCCTAAAAAATTCCTGCAAGTAAGGTCACTCAGTTCTGCAATAACTTGATCAGCTTATGAATGTATTGCTTTGATAGGGAACCAATATCATGAGAGAAAAAATGGATCTCGCCTCCATGTCAACTATTGCACTGTCTCCTACTGAAATCCTACAGTCCCAAGATATCCTTAGAAAGGAACCACCAGACTAATGATGTGCTACTTAGATCATAGTCGTCTGACCATTATTTCTACTTTTGATCTCTCTCTCTCTCTTGTAGCTCCATGTTGATACACCTGTAAGGGATAATCCTGCTATCATGAATAGTACTTGGCATTAGCATCCATGTGAAGTCATGGGCCCATGTCCTATAAATCCACTATCATACCTGAACCTAGATGTCAGAAAACAGATTCTATCCTAGCCACTAAAAATGACTCTCATCTTCTCATGGACTATATAAATCCTCTCCCTAGATAACTATGTCATCTTTGCTTCCCCATACTTAAAATATACCACTTGAAAGTGTGTGAACTGCTCAATGACTAGAGACACACTACTGATCCACTTTGTCCTCGGTAAATATGTGGTGAAATATATGCACATGCTTTCCCACTCTCACCGAGGAATATCCAAATATTGTATCCATCCTATGGAATGAATATTCCCTGACCTTTTCTGCTAACAAGTTTTATACTCCCCTACACCATTCATGAAGCCTCTCCCTACGAACCTCTCATGGGTCTACCCAAACATATGCAAGGTATTGATATAAGAACCCATATTTCTATCCCTAATAATTCAGGCTATCATGAGCTATATAAACTTGGTCAAATCCTTGGAATACCACTCCTCCAAGAAAACACTCCTAAGCCTCCCAAAGGTAAAATATGAAGATTCAAAACCTATGCTTGCATCTCTAATAATAGTTAAATTTTCAATAAATGTAATTCCAGGGTTCTACACTAATCTCAGAAAGGTAACACCATGTTGATGTTGCACTGCTATGAACATCATTATCATACCATCATTCCCAGTTTGAGTCCTCATCTCTTTAAACCCCAACTTGAACTCTTGGAAGGGACTGAAATCATTATCCTTGATCCTTTCCTGCAAAGGTGTGTCAGTGAAATCCATGACCAGCCTTGAGTCTTCCCTGTTGTATAGATAAGTTCTTAACCTCCCCTATCCTGACGTATGAAAAATAAATTATACCAATCATTGTCACAACTCTATCACTCCTCATCATCTGAATCAATCTATCACTTAGATAAATTCTTGGATCCCAACAACAAATTGGAGGTCCACGACTCCCACTACCTTCTAGTTTTTCTCGTGTTATACTAGTAATCATTAAGTGAAAACGAGACAATTAATTGTTATTCCCTCATCTAGTGGAAACCAATTACTAGGAACCAAGTCTGTGTCTGCTAATTTGTTCGACTCCTACCAAATTGCACCGGGTAATATGCTATCTCGATCAACGTCAATGTAATCAAGTAATATTTGGAGTCTAAGAACTTCCATAGAAAGTTTCCCTGTCACTTACAGTGTCTCATTCCCTCTCAATGGTGAATCATATATTGCCCTGGTAATTCTCTCCCTAAGTGTGGACTCAAGGAGTACATGTGTGAAACCTTTGTAGTGGATAATTCCATCCACCACTTTTTCAACTCAAATCTTGGTGGACTGATCCAATATAGTATGGATCTATTCTCTAACCACATATCCCAAATGAATGAACTCTGAAATGGATAAAATACTACCTTCCTCACCCAACTAACTCAAGTGAACCCACCTGCTGAAAATACTGTTGGCATCAGAAAATAACACTAGATGCCATTTCCACTACTTGTAATACATGAAACTGTCAGTTTCATTGTTTAACCCCAATGATATGACCAAGAAATTAGGGTAACATCTAAGAGTAATACTACGAGTATCCTTATCTTTGTCCCTGCTCCGGTGATATTCCAATAAAATATCACTCTTCAAGGAATATTCCTCTCCCTAAATCTTGTCTATCCACTCAATGATCCTTGGTGAACCAAAATTAATGATGTTTCTGCAATCCTTGTTTGGAGGTATCCCCAGGGAAAAAATCCCAAAAACCCATTGTATACCACTGCACACAGTTGTATACTATTGTATTGATCTGGGTGAGAGAGTGCTCTCATCAATAAGAGGTGTTTTTTATGGAGGGACAAAACTTGGAACTGATAGAAGAGAGAATTGATCCAAGGGAGAGGGTGAAACACCTTTTTGAGAGATAGATGCCTTCAATAGGAATCGTTCTGAGAAGAAGAAGTGATGTTGATGCAGACCCCCTTCTCTCCTAAGCGTTGCGCGACCTCCCGGTCAGGATCTTCGATTCTAGAGTTGAACGACTCTCTGAGACCTTGCTGGTCTCATTTTGTATTAGAAACAGGTCCTCTCGACCCCCTACACAGGATTCACGATACCCGCAACATTCCCTTTTGCATTCTGTGAAATCTCAGAGTTGGCGTTAGTGCCTTTTCTCTCAGCCCCTCCTTCAGAATTCTCAAATCTCAAACCTTGGTTTCCTTTGCAGGGAAATATTCCGGAGCAGAAGATCTACTGACACCTGTCCTGCTAAATCAATGATTCTTCCTTCACTTTAGGTGTTTTACCTTTCAACTCAAATCAACGGTCATGTGGCCCTCCTCTCGATCAACGGTCGAGATCTCCTTCGGGTATTCAGACTTCTAAGAAATCTTCCAGAGCAGAAGATCTATTGACACCTGTCCTGCTAAATCAATGATTCTTCCTTCACTTCAGGTGTTTTACCTTTCAACTCAAATCAACGGTCATGTGGCCGTCCTCTCGATCAACGGTCGAGATCTCCTTCGGGTATTCGGACTTCTGAGATATCAAATCTCAAACTTCACCATTTTCCAAATGGATTTTAATCGAAGTTTGTGATCCACTGATGCGTGTCCTCCTGATCTAATGATTGAGGATTACTTCAGGTCTTTACCCAAAGTACATGGATTTATGCCACATCTCTCTTAAATCCAACGACTATGAATCACTTCAGGACTTTACTTGGAGTCCACAGATTCATGCCATGTCTCCTCTATATTTGTCAGTCGATATTCACTTCGGGTCTTCAGGTCTTTGGGAGTCAACAACCTTAGTTCTCAAACTGAAACCCCACTACAATTTTTCCAGAGCTTGCGATCTGCAGACAAGTGTCCACTTATAGATCGATGACTCTCGGCTCTTTGGGCTATAGGTGTTTCAATGCTTCATCTTTTCCTTCCTCTAGATCTCATGACCCACCAACATGTACCCTCCTAGATTTAATAGTCCAGATTTGCTTCGACCCTCCGGCTCTTCGCGCTTCGGGGATATCAAGTTTCAAACTTGCTTCCTTCTGAACTCACGATATCTGACAACACAGATTCACTTGATCGATCCGATGTCTGAGGTTCACTTCAGATAATTTGATGGCTAAGGTCTGCTTCGAATGATCGAACGACGTAGCCATCAATATCAAGTCCGAAACCCTGATGAGTTCTCTCTCTTATGTGTGCGAAGCATTAAATCTCCTGCACCTTGGTCTGATCAGATGACTATTGATCCTTTGCGCTATGATCCAACTACCATTGTTTCTTCTCCTCCTAAGCTTCAGATTTATTCTGACTTAGAATATTTTCTATGTCTTCAAAGGTCTTTACCTTTGAATATCCTGCGAGTCTATCTCTCAAACCTCGACTACACTTCTAAAAAGTGCTATCCCTCCTAACTTTGGCCTTCATGAAGTTTTCAACTTCCCACGCACTCCTTGTATTTCAGGGATTTTTGATAACTCAGATCCGAAGGATTTCTTGAAAATAAATTCTTCTCTCCCTTCTGACTTTATCCTTTTGCTTGATGCACACCTTGAAATGTATTATTACACAAGTTTTAAGTTCTTGCAGATGAATGTGCACACCTTGCAACAATCACTTTGCACTCCTTGCAAAGGGAATGTTTTGTGCTATCTCTTCTGAGCTTTAGAACCGAAACAGATCCCTTCAACGCACTCCTTGCATTCTGTGTGCACACCTTGCACCGATTCAACAGAAGAGAAACAATTGAAACTTATAATAACATTCACATTTTCCATATACTCGTAACGAAATTCATTCATTCATGAAAACACAATAAAAGGGAATTGAAAACAATGTCCACACCATGCATTGGGTCAATTTTCCTCTGTTATCTTCATTCAAAAGTAAAATGGCTATAGCTAAAATCAAAACAACAACTAAAACTTAGAAATCTCCTATTAGCATACAACATACGCATTTGGGCATAAAAAACCTCCATTTATCTCAGAGGGTCCTTAGGGTTCCCCCCGACTACTTATCTACTCCAAAACCTAACATAACGGTTATCTTAGTCCAATCACATTTCATAGTAGGAGTGGAAACTCCTACTTCACTCGCGATCATTCAAGCGTGCTTCAAAATATTTCCTTCCGTTGAGTTGGAGAGTGCTTCAAAATATTTTTCGTAACTACCAGCGTTGATATTCTGAAAATATTCCCAAGCATGGAGTGGTCCTGCTCCACATGCTTGCTAACAATGCTCCTGCATCATACTCCCCTTGACAAAAATTCATGGACTCCTCTCCATGATCTCCTGCACCGACTTTCCATTATTTTGGATATCAGATTCATTTTCCCAACTAGCATCTTCTATTGGGTGTCCCTTCCACTTGACCAGATATTCAAAATAGGTCTTCCTCATAGTCTTTTTTCCAATTCTATGATCAACAATCTTCTCCATCTGCGGTTTTTTTGCTATAGGCATTTGTTTCTCCCACTGAATATTCTCTTGGTCTTCTAATCCCTCTGTGTCATATTTCCTATAAGGATACAGGTATGAAAGGTTGAATATGGGCCATATGCCCACATCATCTGTTATCTCAATCTCATAGGCGTTTTCATGAAACTTCGTCAAGAACTTACATGGTCCTATCTTCTCCATTTTTAACTTGTTATATGTTCCCCTAAGGAACCTTTCTTTCCTGAGATGTGCCAGAACATGATATTCTACTTCAAATTTAAGTTCTCTGTGATGTTTATCAACTCTACGCTTGTTCTCTTAGTTAGAGCTCTGCAACTGTCCTCTGATCTAGCTATGGAGCTTATGCATTTTTGCAAGAAAATCTTCTGATCTCACTCTGTTCCAAGTCTCTCAACTCAGATAATCCCCTCGGTTACATTCCATACAATATTTGGAATGGGCTATTTCCAGTTCTCCTATCTGGCGAGTCATTATATGAAAATTCTTCTTGTGGAAGAATCTGATCCAACTGATTATGATGCTCAGTGACTAGACTCCTCAATAATTTTCCTAAACTTTTTCTTACCACCTCAGTCTTCCCATCGATCTGAGGGTGATAAGTTGAGATAAAGGACAAATCTATCCCCAATTTCTTCCATAATTTTCTCCAAAAATGACCAGCACATTTACTTTCCCTATCTGAGACAATGGTTCTGGGTAGTCCGTGAAGTCTCACAACTTCCTTGAAAAACAGATTTGCAACATGTGTGCATCACTAGCCTTCTGGCATGGGACAAAGTGTTCCATATTTTAAAATCTATCCACAACCAAAAATATGGAATCAAACCCTCTTTGCATTCTCATTAGTCCCAACACAAAATCCATGCTCATTGCATCCCAAGGCCTCTCTGGTATTGGTAATGGTCGATACAATCCAGTGTTTTGTCTTCTTCCTTTTTCATGTTGGCAGATTCTACATTTGTTCACAAACTTTATCACTTATGTTCTCATACTTGGCCAATAGTATGAAGTGATCAACTACGAAAATGTTTTATCATGGCCTAAATGTCCAACTAATCCTCCACTATGCTTTTCCTTCAAAATGTTATCCCTCATTGAGCATTTTTGTATACACAACTGATTTCCCTTGAAAAACAATCCCTCTTGAATCATGTACTCTACCCACTGGCTTCTCTCTGTTAGCACAGGATTTGCACATGCTTCATATGCTTCCTTGAAATTTGCATCTTCACAATACATATCCTTAAGGTGTTCAAACCGCAAGGTCTTCACCTGAAATTCCTGTAGAATCAAACATCTCCTGCCCAATGCATCGACAACTTTGTTAGCATTCCCAACAATATGTTTTATGACAAAATTAAAATTCTGCATAAATTCAACCCATTTTTCATGCCATTAATTCAATTTTTCATGTCTGGTTATGAATTGTAAAGCCCAATTATCGCTATATAAGACAAATTCCTGCGTGACAAGGTAATGTCTCCATTTCTTCAAGGCTTGAATTATGGCATAAAACTCCTTATCATATGTGAAGTATTTTCTCTTAGTCTCATTTAGCTTCTCACTTAAATAGGCAATAGGTTTATTATCTTGGCTCAAAACTGCTCCAATTGCAACTCCACGTGCATCACATCTCACCTGAAATATCTTTTCAAAATTTGGAAAAAACAGAATTGATTGTTCTGTTATTTTCTCCTTCAGTATATTGAATCTCCTCTTAGCCTCCTCTGTCCATTTAAAATACTTGTGATTTTTCTTCATTGTATCCATCATTGGTGCACAAATTCCACTGAAGTCTTTGATGAACTTCCTATAGAAGCTTTCTAATCCATGGAAGCTCCTTACCTCAAACATACTCTTTGGTTATGACCATTCTTTGATTTCTTTCAGCGTCTCTTGATCCATCTTCAGTTCATTTGAAGGTTTCACAAAACCTAAGTAAATGAGTTATGTATTCATAAAAGAGGACTTCTTCAGATTTATCAACAACTTATCCTGTTGTAGTCTCCTCATCACTAGTGTCAGGTGTCTCAAATGATCCTCTTTAGTCCTGCTAAAGATCAGTATATCATCTAGATACACAACCACAAACTTGCCAATGAAATCTTTCAGTATTTCATGTATCAACCTCATAAAAGTACTTGGGTCATTTGTTAAGGAAAATGGCATAACAAGCCGCTCATAGAAACCTTCATTTGTCTTAAAGGTTGTTTTCCACTCACCACCTTCTCTCATTCTAATCTGGTGATATCCACTTTTCAAATCTATTTTAAAAAAGAAATTTGCTCCACTTAAAGAGTCCATTAAATCATCCATTCTTGGTAAAGGATATTTATACGTAATGGTTATCTTGTTAATGGATCTTCAGTCTATACACATTCTCCATCCTCCATCCTTATTTGGACTCAACATAGTTTGTACTACCCATGGACTCAAGCTCTCTCTGACCAAACCCTTGTCTAACAATTGATAGACTTGGTTCTTTAATTCCTCATTCTCTCGAGGTGTCAATCTATATGCTTCTTTGTTTGGAATACTTTCTCCTGGTATTGAGTCAATATGGTGGCTAATACTTATGATGGGTGGAAATGAGTTAGGTAGCTCATCCACCACTATGTCAGCAAAATTATCCAACAATTCCTAAACTTCTTCAGGAAAATCATCTGTTGAAGTACTTGTGAGGATAAATCTGGGTTTCCTCACCACAACAAATTGCATCTTCTGTTATTTCTTTACTTCTTTCATGAGTTCCTTCCCTCTCATGAGAAGTATGCTTGTGTTGGCTTCCTCTTTCACTTTCTTCTCCTCTATTGGAAACAACATGTGTGTTCTACCATTCTTCTCTAAGGTGTATGTATTCTTCCTCCCATCACGAATGACATTCCTGTCAAACTGCCATGGTATTCCCAACAAAATATGGCCTACATCCATGGGAATTATATAAAATAGAATTTCATCTCTATATCCTCCTATGTTAAATTCAACCAAGCATTATTCAGTAACCATTACCTGGTGGCCTTTATGCAACCATGAGACTTTGTATGGCTTCGGATGTGCAATTGTCTCTAGCTCCAATTTCTCCACAATATCTGTGGATACTAATTTATCAGTTCTCCCACTACCAATTATCACCTTGCATACTTTGTCTTTAGTCTTGCAAGTTGTGTTGACGAGACTATTCCTCTGCACTGGATTTTCAACTTCTGCCTTTGGTTTTAAGAGAACCTTTCTCAACATCAGGGATCTTCCATCCTTTTCTCCTTCTTCTTCAACATCCCTTCTTTGTGCTTATGAAATGTGAGCTTCACCCACTCCTTATTTCTTTTTATTGGGACATTCCCAAGGCATGTGCCCTCTCTTTCCATGGGCATAGCATATTACTTATCCTCCTCTGCTTCTTCCTCTTCCTCTATATGAACTTCTTCCACCACCTTGTCTTCCTCAGGAACTTCCTCCTCTTTTCGATTGACTATGTGGTTTCTCAGTCTCATCCTTATAATTATCTGCCTTGTTATGGGTAACTCCCTTTCCTTTGTTTAGGGCTAGGCTTTTACCTCTTCCTTGCTAGCTTTGTTTTCTAGCAAACTTCTCCTCTGCCTTCAGTGAAAACTAATAAACATCCTCTACTATCCTTACTGACATCATGCTGAGCTCATCCTGGATTTCATACCTCAGGCCATTTATGTATCTGGAAAAAATTTCTTCATCTTTCTCTATTTTTCGAGTTTTGATGTTCATCCTAGAGATATCCTCTATGTACTCCTTAATTGTCATACCCTTCTATCTCAGGTTCTGCAACTTCCTGAACATATTGATATGATAATATTTGGGCATGAACTTAGCCTTCAACTTGGCTACCATTCTATCCCAATTCTTTATCTTTTATTTTCCTTTGCTTCTCCTCTCAACCTGCAGTTCATCGCAACACAATGTTGCATGTCCTTTTAGCTCAGTGACAACATGTTTCACCCTTTTCTCTTCATCAACATCTTCATAGTCTAAATATTTTTCCATGGAACTTATCCAATCTAGAAACTCTTCAACATCTAAATTTCCTTCATACATTGGGACCTCTATCTTGGCTCTGGCTCCCAATATAACAGCTTCTCTCAGCAAACGTTCTTCGACAACACCCTCTCTTGTAGCTTCTTTGACTTCTACTTCTTCACTCTCTGCATCACTGATGTCTCCAACATCAGGTGCTCATCTCTGTGCTACCTCCATCACCTCTAATCTTGCATGAAGTTCTCGCATCTCCCTTTTTACAACTCGATTAGATAACGATGGTTCCACTCATCTCCTCAGTGGAATTGTGTTGACTGTCTTTCACAAATAGAGTACAACTTAAAGTTATTTTGTCTCTCCTCCTTTACCTATTGTCTGTAAGAAAAAATTCTTCTCTGATACCACTTGATGCAGACCCCCTTCTCTCCTAAAGGTTGCATGACCTCCTGGTCAGGATCTTCAATTCTGGAGTCTAACGACTCTCTGAAACCTTGCTAGTATTGTTCTGTATTAGACATAGGCCCTTTCATCTCCCTGCACGGGCTTCACAATACCCACGACCTTCCCTTTCATGTTCTGTGAAATATGAGAGTTGGCGTTAGCACCTTTTCTCTCGGCCCCTCCTCAGATGTAACCTTGGGAGATGAACTCATTCCTACATGTGATTGCAAGTGCACTCAAGAGTGGTTTGGGGTAAAATATCTTTTCTGCCTGCAATTCACCCTAATCCCCCACATGTGTTTTATCTAAAACCGTGGTCTTGATTGTGGCTCGCCCTCAATATTGTAAAGATTGAGCACTTTCTATCCCCGAAATGTGAGATAATTGTCGATATCACGATCTTGATGGTGCTTTCGTATGAACAACTGAGATCTATTTCTTGGGATCAATGGTTCATATCTCCTTCTCCCAGATCGATGACTATGGTCAATGCAGAATTCTCAAATCTCAAACGTCGGTTTCCTTTGCAAGGCAATCTTCCGGAGCAGAAGATCTGTTGACACTTGTCCTACTAAATCAATGGTTTTGTCATCACTTCGGGTGTTTGACCTTTCAAATCAGATCAATGGTCTTGTGGCCCTCCTCTCGATCAATGGTCAAGATCTCCTTTGGGTCTTTGGACTTCTGAGATCTCAAATATCAAACTTCACCCTTTTCCAAATGGATTTTATCTGAAGGATGTGATCCACTTACGTGTGTCCTCCTAATCTGACGATCGAGGATTACTTCGAGTGTTTACCCAGACTACATGGATTTATGCCAAGTCTCTCTTAGGTATTATGGCTACGAATCACTTTGGGAATTTTCCCTGAGTCCATGGATTCATGCCATGTCTCCTCTAGATCAGTCAGTCCAGATTCACTTCGGGTCTTTAGGTCTTCGTGATCCGGCAATATTAGTTCTCAAACTAAAACCCCACTAAAATTTTCTCAGAGCTCACGATCTACTGACAAGTGTCCACTTACAAATCGACGACTCTCATTTTTTTGGGTCTTCGGGCTTCAGGTGTTTCAACACTTCACCTTTTCCTTCCTCTATATCTCGCAACCCACTGACACGTACCCTCCTGGATCTAATGGTCCAGATTCATGTCGACCCTCCAACTCTTCGTGCTTCATGGATCTCAAGTTTAAAACTTGCTTCCTCTTTAACTCATGATATCTAACAACTAAGATTCACTTGATCAATCTGATGCCTGAGGTTCACTTTGGACGATCTGATAGCTCAGGTATGCATCGAATGATCGAACAACTGATATTTCACTTCGGATTTTTGGCTCTTCGGGCTTTAGAAATATTAAGTCTCAAACCTTGATGAGTTCTCTCTACTGTGTGTGCAAAGAATTAAATATCGTGCACCTTGTTCTGATCAGACATTTGTTGATCCTTTGTGTTGTGATCCAGGAGCCATTGTCACTCCTCCTCCTGATTTTTAGATTTCTTCCGACTTAGAAGATTTTCTAAGTCTTCAAAGGTCTTTACCTTTGAATCTCCTGTGAGTCTGTCTCTCAGACATCGACTACACTTCTGAAAATTTCTATCCCTCCTGAGCTTGGCCTTTGTGAAGGTTTCGACTTCCCACGCACTCCTTGCATTTTAGGGATTTTCGATAACTCATATTTGAAGGATTTCTTGAAAATAAATTCTTCTCGCCCTCTTGGAGTTCTCCTTTTGCTTGATGCACATCTTGTAATAGATTCTTACACAATTTTTTATTTCTTTCGAACAATTGTGCACGCCTTGCAACAATAAATTTTCACTCCTTGCAAAGGGGAAGTTTCATGCTATCTCTTTTGAGCTTCAAAACCGAAACAGATCCCGTCAACGCACTCCTTTTGTTCTGTGTGCACACCTTGCACCAATTCAACATAAGAGAAACAATTGAAACTTATACTAACATTCACAGTTCCATCTACCTATAACGAAATTCATTCATTCATGAAAACAAAATAATAGGGAATTGCAAACAATGTCCTTCCCATGCATTAGGTAAATTTTCCTCTGTTATCTTCATTCAAAAGTAAAATATCTATAGCTAAAATAAAAACAACAACTAAAACTCATAAATATCCTACTAACTTGCAATAGCCTCATTTGGGTGTACAAAACCTATAGTTATATCAGAGGGTCCTTAGGGTTCCCCCTAACTACTTGTCTACTCCAAAACCTAGCCTAACAACTATCATAGTTCAGTCACATTCCAGAGAAGGAGTGGAAACTACCACTTCACTTGCGATCATTCAAGAGTGCTTCAAAATATTTCTCAGCGCTGAGTTCAAGCGTGCTTCAAAATATTTTCCGTAACTACCAGCGTTGAGATTCTGAAAATATTCCCAAGCGCTGAGTGGTCCTGCTCCGCATGCTCGCTAACAATGGTCCTTCATCAGATGCACATAGCATTGTCCAACTTTTACTCCTTTAAATATACTTTGTAACTTCACATTCACACTACCAGCAAACAAAGGGCGCACTAATTATCAACACATAGAAAATTAGATATTTGCACCAGTTCCTTTGGTGAGAACTTTTTCAATAATCACATAGAAACAAAAAAATGAATTTACAGACATAGGAAATACAGATACGAGATTCAAAAGAAAATCATCCATAAAATTAGAGGATGATATCTCCTTTTATTCAATCAAGGAGACTTCATACAACAGTAATTGTTGGTTTTATTTTTTTTCATTTCTCTGCACATTTAGATTGGCAAGAGAAATTTCCCGCAACAATTACTAACACAAACTGACTACTCATCATTTTAGACATCTCCATTGTTTACTTACACTGATGAATTATTTTTTACAAATAATGGAGTGACTGATGCTGACAAAGATAAAAAAAATAATTCAGTACATTCTTTGAGAACGCCTTGCTTCCCGAAATGGCGAGATCATATTAAAATAGAAGTTTATACTAGTTTGACAAGGAAGGGGGATGCCCTTCCTAGTGGCCCAATTCCTCCTTTTTTATATCCAGAAGTGTTCCTTCTTCCCCCACCAATGAGGGAAATTTCACTGCACTATTTTGACTGTCATCCACTTGTCCTATCTATGGAGTTTGGCAATGTTTACCAACCAGGTGTGAAACATGATTTTGGTTGGAATGAACTAGTGTTACTTTAAAGGAAGCTACGACTAGAGTATGTTTCTGTGATAAGTTATGAATGTCACTATGGTCAGCCTACTGTTCTCGATGTTGATTTGTTGATCCCGACGTAGTCAAAATGGGAGGCATGTCTGTGGGAACCAGAGACTGAAATCCATGATAGATCTATAAAGGTAAGAAGTTAGTGGAAGAGTGTGTGGCTCTATTTTAAGGGCACCACTTCCCCAAATATGACATCAAGAGGTGCAATTCGTTGGCGTAGTGGAGGTAATTAAATTTCACTGTGGACAGGGTCTCAGAGTGGTAAGTCACTAGGTGATCCCCCTTTTTATGCATGGCTCGAATAGAAAACTGAGAGGCAACGTGGGGTAAGGGATAGTGATATTTAATTGCGTCTTGGTTGAGGGAATGGTAAGGGGTAACTAGAGGATGTTAGATAGTGTCTTGGGTAACTGATCGAGATGATGGATCATTGGGTAATGATGTGCCATGAATGAGATCGATGGATGGAGTAAGGGCTCGAGAGGTTGGGAGCCTTCAGGGAGAGTGTGAGACATTGGAAAATTATGGGAGGAGAGGGAGAAATATGGGAGGTGTCATATTAGTGAGGTTCTCAGGGTGAACATGGTGGGTCAAACACAGAGAGACATTGTTGATATTGATAACATGGTGAGTGGCTATGGTATAGGTTTGTGACGGTGGTGAAGTGATATACGATGAAGTAAGTACATAGGTGTGCCCAACCCTGTTTAAGGTGGTACTGATGAGTCTTGGCCTGATACACCTCTTGTCAATCTTATTTTTAAGGAATACCGAGAAGGAGATCAACAGAATCTAACGATGAAACATCGGAGATCACAGTTTCATGAAAAGAATTAATGGCGAAAGTGACGATGCAACACCGAGCCATAATAATGGAAGGAAATCAATTCTGTACCCAACAAAGCTGATATGGATCAGGGTGTGAGGTAGTGGGGAGTTTAATATATTGGACTAAGTCTTGTGATATAAAATTATTTTGAATTCCATTGTCCAAAATGAGAGTGGCAAGTTCATTTTTAATTTGGAATTTGTGAGTGAATAGGGGAACATTAGGGTGACCTATTTCTATCATAGTCATGAGAATGACAGATGGGTCAACTTCTATGGGGTTGGTGGGAGAGATGACTTCTGGTTGCTTGGGAAACTCAGTGGGTGTGATGTCTACAAATAAGGTATGATGGGGGTCAATATTTTTAATGGCTCGACATTCAGTAATGTTATAGGAGTTGGTCTTGTGAAAATTGCAGTAAACTACATTTTTGGTCACCAACAAGTAACAAGGATGAGGTTGATAATGAGAAGGAAGTCGTTCTTCATCTTGTGTTCGATTTTGCAGTTATCGGATTTGAGGCCCATAATAAATCCATGTCCAAAGAATCTTTGTCAAAAATATATACCTCCCTACGAAGAGGTAACCATAAACCATAATTGAACTTAATTATCAATACCTCTTCTGGTTCGCTGACATGTAGCTAGATGCGCAACTTCCATAAGATTTCAATGTATCCTTGAAATGACTGAGTGGAAAGTTAGTGGAGTTGAAATTACTTGGCGAGAATATTTTGAAGATAGCCTTGAGGGTAGAATCGTTCCCGTAATGCATTACATAATGCATCCCAAGAATCAATACTACCATTTGTTGAAGAAGGTGGGGTACCAAGATCTACGATCAATTCTGAGCTTTTCAATTGTGTGTCCCACCAGGTTTGTGTGATTCCTTCAAGCTGGAAGTTGGATATCTGCAATTTGGTGGCCTCATCCCTCTCGAGTGAAGTATTGAAGCAAGTGGAGAGGCTATGAATCCATGAATCGACCATCTCTCCATTCATTTGGTCGACAAAACTTGGGCAACTGAAAATGGGTTTCCAACTGCATGGTCATTGGAGCTCATCATTATTGGAGTTGAATCATTTCTTGGAGAAACAACACCAAGTATTCAACTAAATTTGATGTGGATGCACTTTATTCCTCACTGGAGGCTTGTTAATGAGGCAGCATGGTCGAAAGGCACTAAATAGACCCCGAGGAGGGTGTGCGAGTAACCCTAAGAAGGGCACACTGATGCACCAATACAAAGGTGCAGAGGACCCTAAGAAGGGTGATTGTGACACTTTGATAAAGAGTGTGAGGAGAGAGGTGAACACCCAAAAACAAATTCTTCCTTTTCTAATATGGTGGATGAAGTTTTGGTCTGTGGTCCCTTATGTGTGTAAAATTACCCTAAGGAAAGAACTTTCTCTGATACCAATTGATCAGGGTGAGAGACTGTGCTTAGTAATTAAGAGGTGTTTTTTATGGAGGGAGCAATACTAGAATTGATAGAACCTTGAACTGATCTAAGGGAGAGGGCGAAACACCTTTTTGAGAGAGAGATTCCTTCAATATGAATTGTTCTTAGAAGAAGGAGAGATGTGCATAGCATTCTCCAATTCATCCTCCTTTAAACTGACACCCTAACTTCACATTCATGCTACCAACAAACTGAGGGCACATTAATTATCAATGCATATCGAAATAGATATGTGCAGTAGTTTCTTTGGTGCACACTCTCTCAATTATCACACAGAAACAAAAAAATGAATTTACACACACAAGAAATAGAGAGACGATATTCAAAAAAAATTCATCAATCAGATTAGAGGACGATGTATCCTTTTAATCAATCAAGGAGACTTCATACAATGCTATTTGACACTTACTTTTCTGCGTTTCTCTAAAAATTCAGACTGGCAAGAGAAATTTCCTGCAACAATTACTAACACAAACTGACTACTCATTATTTTATACATCATCATTTTTTACTTAGAATGACAAATTCTTTATTACAAATAAGGGACTGATTGACGCTAATAAAGATAAAAAATTAATATAATACATTCTTTTAGAATTCCTTGCTTCATGTACTGGCAAGATTAGATTGTAATAGAAGTTGCTAGTAGTTGGCTAAGGAAGCAAGACGCCCTTTCTAGTGGCCCATGTGTACTACTTCACACCACTACATCCTCATGTACCACCTAGTGTCCTTTATGGGTCATTGTATCAATAACTCCACTAATAATAACTGAACTTGGATCCTAGAGTGATGTATCCACCATTTTCCTATATGAAATCCCTTAATCAAGTGGTGCATATACTTCCTTCCTGGTGGGTCCACAATGAATTTTCTTAAATACCTCGTCTGTAGATAATCCTTGAGCCAAAAGGAATGGTTGATTATCCTTACAATGAAAAATAGGTGAACTATCAAAATTATTTGCGTTAAACCTCTCCTCTGGCACCTGCACCTCTAAATAATTCTTGCGCGAGATTGTCACAAGAGGCTCCTCCCTCAGATCATGAGTTCCAATCATGCCCTAAGTGATACTACTTCCAAATATTATGGAGTCTCTATTATTTTCATCAATGAAGAACATGCCAAACTAAGATACTAACAAATCTCCTCAATCTCCTTTTCCTTGTCTTCAATGAACTTAAGAGCAATGTCCCTATCCATGAACAACAAAAAGTAATCAAAATTCATCCACTATAGTTCTTCTTTGATGATGCACAATTGAGCACCAGTGATCTAATTTGCAGCTCCTTTTTGTCTCTCCTCCATCTGATTTTTCCACATAAGTTGTTCAATAAAATTATGATCATTATCTGCCATTTTCAACCTCTAAACAACTTACTCCTCCTTAACCAATAATTGGTCTTGCAATTCTAAGGGTTTTTTTTAATCACTTCCTAATAATCATCGATGTCATAACTCAGATATGGTGTTGAATCCTCATAAAGCATAGGTTCTATCACACCTAGACTACCCTCAACACACATGGTGAGATATGTTGGATCCTCAACATCGGTTGATTTGAACGATTCATCATAATATGTTGCATCCTCTTCTTCTGTTGATTCATCAAAGGTATACCCATCTAACACACTAGGTTCCTCGGCTTCATGAGTTAGCTATGATGATGTATCATAGGTTGTTCCTTCATCCTCTTCCTTAATTCCCACATATTCAACTGGATTAGATACATATAACTCTAACAAGTCCCTCTGTCCTTCATGCTTGTATTCCTTCTCTTTCTGCCCTGTACATTTAAAATAATCCTCGTCCAAATCCTTGGAACAATTTCCTTGCATGGTGGTGTAATAGATTTTGAAGGATAAATCTACCCACATATATTCATTCAATATTACATACTTTTGGTATTCCTTCATGTATTTATCTTCCTTCATCTCCCTAGCAAGCTCATCCAAAATTTTCACACTAATCTTCTTAAGAAACTTAAACATGGGTGTTATTGAGTTGTAGTAATTTGGTTAGGGTTTCGTTAAAAACTTAATAAAACCTCATTCATGGAATATTTATAAGTTATATTCATCCTTTCTTACACCCTGTACATTATGTTATTTCCTTCCCACTATTTACCTTCACTGTAAATCGTGCGATTTTTTCTAGAAAAACCTTCAAAATTTGTTGAATTGAAAGTATTGATAACTTCACTTTCCACACTCCTTTTTGGCTAATTTGTTTTTTGAAACTAGGTAACTTTTTGAGAGGAATTCAAATATCCAATTTTTTTTACCAAATTTTGCTCAGAAAGTTTCATATATGATACTGAAGTGGGTCGCCCTTTGTTTCCCTAAAAAATAATTTTGCAAAAATACCCCAATTTTTTTTTCTTTTTTGTCCAAGGAATGTGCTCTAATGCAATCACAGGATGGCAAGATCAACATATATGATACCACTGTAGTATCCCCAATAGAATGGGATGAAATATTATTTCCTTATGTGCAATAAGCGTTCTTGATGATGTAATCGGGTTGACAAATTTTCACAAACAAATTGCATGCATTCTACTAATAGACATTTTGTCAAACATATTGCATGTAATACAAATACACCAGAAATATAAGGTAAATATGTGGTATGATATTGTGAATGAATCTATGAATACAATGATCCAACGTTTTCTATGGAAGCTACAATACATCAATGGAAAACACACAATACAAGCCAATAAAATGGAATCATGTCATGGCCTCCTCAACAAATGAGATCAAACCCTCCAAGTGCCACAACCTCTCCAAGCATATCACTACAACCCAAACTAGAAACAAACCCCAAGATGAAGCTATAATATAAATCCTAGGTGGATTCCACCTACCAGGATGAAACACTAATGGAAATCTTAGATGTATTCCCCTCTGGTCTAGCTAGGGTGGACATTGCACCACCAAAACTAAATCTGCAGTTAAATGGCTTTTCCCAAAAAGCTAACAAAAAATATGGCTAAAAGCGAACTCCAATAGGATATCACATCATAATTCCAACGTGATTCTTTACTCCTCTTATCTTTTATCCATGCCTTCTAGAATTTTCCCCGTTTTGGCCAAATCAAATGTAACTTTTAGAATTTTCTCCCTTTTGACTAAATCAAATATAAGCGTTATTTTCCCTCCAATTTTCACCTTAATATTAAAAGTCACTTTAATAATGGTTAAGTAACTCATTAATCTAAATTTAATTTATTTCCCTAATGCCACTTTAAAAAATAACATCTCCTAACTAAGTGACATTAAATGACCCCCATTTGACTAATCTTTCTCTAATTACAAGCCCCCAAAAACCCTTCTACTACAAAACGGGGAAACCCAATAATAGGGACATGACATGTGCTAGCACTAGAAGTCACACTTAGACTGTTGTAAGTGAAATCCTAGTACCCATCGTAATATTAAAGATAAGTTCTTATTATAAGGTGTAAAATGGATGAAAAACTCAAAAAAAGAATGTCAATCACCGCTTACTCCATACAATATGCACCAACAAATAAGGCTTTGAGTAACTTGGATCACGATTTAAGAAATAAGGTGAGTAAGTGAAAGACTTAATAATAAAAATGTGATATGTCTATCGTCTACCTTAGGTAGTATTGACAGACATATGAAGAAAAACCCTATGAAATAATAACTTCTCATAATCAAAGAGAAAACTCTGATAAAATTATAAACAATATTACAACGCATCCTTTGTTGCAAAAAAGATACAATTCATCCAAATGAATCATTCATTAGACTGTAATCATAATTAGATAGCAGCAAGATGATAAGAAGCAAGACTGATTTCCATTATCCAAAGTAGCTTAGGTCTAGTATAGATAATAGAAGGTACTCTCTTCTACATAGACAATATTAAAAATATGATTCCTCTCTCACACCATTCAAACCCTCCTTCAGTCTTACAATGTTTATCTTATAGCCAAGATTGTCATTGACATACTTACAATTAGAATAAAAAATCATGCATAGGATTCCTGTGTCGAAAGGTGGCATGACTACAACTGTAGAACAAAAAGAAAACAGAATGTTATATTTTAGTATGATGTTGGCAACGTCTGCAACAATTTCTTTATGATTGATGATGTATCCTTTTGAGTGCATTTTCCATTGTGAGGTGCCCTCCCGGCTCGAAACTAATCTTTATAAAACAAGTATGCATCCATATTTACATTTGGCATTTGTTACTCCCTCCAAAAACTCCAAAACATGAGTTCACAATGTCAGTTCGCAGCGCCAAACACTACAAACTTTCTTGTAGTGGCTTATTTGTTTTTTCAAAGTCTTAAAACATCCCAAAAATGTCTCAAGTCTCCCAAAATGTTGTAACGGGTTCATAATCATCGTACATTACTAGAATAAAACATCCCAATAGCTAATCATGGTTTACAAAACATATCCATCCTCAAAAGTTGTAAAATTGCATAAAACATGAAACTTGACCAAAATTGATATTGGTTAAGGAGGTTCAACATATTCATTTTTTAAATCTAGAGATTCTCCTAGTAGCAACTTTAGCCAACATCTCCATATTTCTCTTGGCCAACTCTTCTTTAAAAGGTTATAGTTGTGCCTTTAGCTTTCTAATCTAAGCTTGATGAGATCTGTTTTGTCTGTAGATATTTCTGAGCTTCCTGTGGAGGGGTAGGAACCTTTTGTATATAAATATGGCCTTATCAATGGTATCATGGTACATTCTCATAACTCCCTTGAGCTTCTTCCTTGACTCTAAGTCTTCTTTCTTTAGTTTATCAGCCTCAACCTTTGCTTCTTTAATTTGTCTCTTGAGCCTCTTGAAAGTGGGATTAATCTCACGCTGAGGAGTAGTGACATCAATAATTTGAATGGGTTTCTTAAGAGCTTTGGATTTACCTTTCCTCTCGGATGAAGTCTTGGTTGCATCATTCTTCAGAGGAACATTTTGCTTGGATTTTTCTCTAGTAAAAGGGATCCTAGGATTAACCTTGTCTGCAATAGTTGGTGAAGGAAAAAAAACATTTCTTCCTCCCATAATTGTGGACTTACTTGAAGGAACCTCCATAGGAGTGGGATATGTGATCGGTGAAGCTCTCCTATCATAAGGTGATCTAAAAATTAAATGGTTTTCTTTTCCTTTAAATTGCAAGTATGAAAATGGTATGTGTTTGGATAATTGGATCAAGTTACTAACACATAAATTTAATGATTTTTTACTTAATCATGAGCAACATATCGAACATGTAAAAACCATCAATGATGAACACATAACACAACAACTCATAAAGGAGTTCACCCCTCTCTTGGTATACATATCCTAGTTCATATTCCCTTGAATAATTTTCATTATGCTTAAAACGTTCTTTTAAAGTGATCATAATACAAAATAGATGGATCCAATGGCTCCAAAATGTCCAAAAATACCTATTTGGGCTTTTTTGGCACCTGGTTTGGCCAAAGAATGAAGAAGTTACACCTCCTGGAAGTTTTCCCCTTCAAGGATGTTGTACCTACTCGGAAAATTTCACCCACTATCTGACTAACTCATCCTCGGTGTGTTTTCCATGCCAAAACACAACACATCCCACAATCCCACAAAATGGGTGAAAATGTAGGACCATTTGTGTTGGTCCTGAATCCTCGGTTAAGAACTCAGTTGTATAGCCCCATCAAAGGAGGCTCATACAATCTCAAGTTCTGAACATTAACAACAACATACATATGCATGTAAGGAGGAAAATCCAAACAGAAGGAATTGTTTCCAATCTTTTCATGTATCTTGAAAGGACCATATCTAAGTAGTTTATTTTTTTACCTTCTCCTTTAGGCCTCTCTTTGCTAATGCAAAGCCAAACATCATATCCAACTTGGAACTTGTGATGAACACGATTATTGTCATGTTTCCCTTTGTACTTGGCTTAACTCTTTTCCAACTATTCTTTAACGGTTTGATGCACAAACTGAACTTGTTCAATGAGCTTCTTGGCCTTGTCAACATCACTATGACCATCAATACCCATATCTTTCCCAAAGATAAAATCTAAAGGAGACTTTGGTAAATAACCAAAACAAGACTCAAATGGAGAATTTTGAGTTTAGGAATGATTTGCTCAGTTATAAGGATGTTCAATGTAGTGTAAATGCTCATCCCAAATCTTAGGATGCTTGATGCAATATCCACAAAGAATATGTACTATCATTCTATTCACTACCTCTGTCTGACCATTTGTTTGTGGATGAAAATCGATGCTATTTTTCATCTTGGTATCCATGAGTGCCAATAAACTTGACCAAAAAATCCCAACAAATCAAGAATCTCGATTAGAAATAATGGACTTGGGCAACCCAAAATGAACCCAAAAATTATGAAAGAACATATGTGTTGTTTGTTCATCTGTAATTTGTTTCTTACTAGGCATCAAAATAGGCATTTTGTTGAAACAATCAACCAAAAAAAAAAGATAATCATGACTCTTTCTTGACATAGGTAGACCTCCTAAAAAATCCATAGAGATGCTTTGCCAAGAACAAGTAGGTACTAGAAGTGGAGTATACAAACCCAACTTTGTATTGCTAGGCTTGCTTGTAGAACATATTGAACATCCTCTTACATATCTTGAAACACTTTCACTCATCTTAGGCCAATATAAATACCTTTGCAAGTTTGCCATTGTTTTTCCTACACCAAAGTGACCACCAATAAGAGAATAATGTGATTCTCTTATGATGTTGACTCTCTCACCCTGTGGAATACAAATCTTTCCAAGGCGATACAATAAATTATCATGTACATGATAGTCATGTTCCGCAACTTGGTTATAATGACATAAAGTTGCATAAACTTCTTCAAAATCAGAATCTGAAGCATACTGCTCAACGTAGCTCTCATGCATGATATAATTATGCTTAAGAATAACTGAAGCACTAACAATAGGCCTAGAAAGCATATCAACAACTTTATTAAAAATTCCCTTCTTATACCTGATAACCAAGCAAAATTGTTGAAGAAATCGCATCTATCTGAAGTGCCTTTCTTGTTGTAGCTTGGTTTGTGATTGTAAGTATTGCAATTGTTGATGATCAGTGTGAATGATAGTTTCTTTTCCCAACAAGTAATGTTTCCACTTCTTCACACTTTCTACCGATGCATACAATTCCTTATCATAGGTAGGATATTTAATCACTTCTCCATTAAAAATTTAAGAATGAAAACAAATGGGCTTACCATGTTGTAACAAGACTGCTCCCATTGCATAATTGCTTGTATCTGTTTGGATCTCAAATGGATGTAACAAATTAGGAAGTGCAAGAATATGGGTTGAACTAATATTTTCCTTCAATTTATCAAATTCCTTTTGTTGCTTGCCTCTGCATTGAAAAGTTTGTTTAGTACTTGTCAATGCATGTAATGGAGCTGAAATGTAAGAGAAGTTAGCACTAAACTTCCTCCAATATTGTGTCTCTCCCAAAAATATTCTCACCTCTGTTATATTGTTGGGCTTGGGCCAATCCACAATGACTTTGACCTTGGAAGAATCTATCTTCAATTCTCCTATTCCCACAATATTCCCTAGGTAAACAAGTGAGGTCTTGCCAAATTCACACTTAGACATCTTCAAGAACAACTTCTCTTTATGTAAGAAATCTAGTACATGTTTCACATGCTTGACATGCCCTTCACGTGAATTTCTAAAAATAAATATATCATCCAAGTAAACAATCACACAATCATCAAGAAAAGGTCTCAACACATCATTCATAACTCTCATGAATGTAGCAGGAGAATTACAAAGACCAAATGGCATTACCATCCACTCATACAAACCTTTGTTGGTTTTGAAAGATCTCTTCCATGTGTCTCCCTCAACAATCCTAATTTGATGATATCTACTTATCAAATCCAACTTAGTAAAATACTTGGCATCCTTTAACTGATCAAGCAAATCATCAATACGTGGAAAAGGATAACGATTCTTTACCGTAATCTTGTTCAAGGCTCTGAAATCAATGCACATGTGCCATGTACAATATTTCTTTGGTACTAAGACAATCGGTGACCCATATGGAGAAGTGCTTAACTGAATAACCCTTTTGTCAAGAAACTCTTGGATTTGTTTTTTAATTTCTCCATCTTCTATCACTGACATCCTGTACATACCAATGTTTGGAAGAGGACAATATTGTTGCAAAGAAATCTCATGTTGGACTCCTCTTTTTGGAGGCAATCCTTTTGGTTCCTGAAACATCTCACCATAAGAATTAACAACCTCGTATAAATCAGATCTCAGTTTTGAGTCACATCCTTGGAAGGATTCATTTTCAACATTCTCTTTTGGTTTTATCATCAAGAGAACAAAATTCTTACTATCTTTCACTAATCTCTTCATTTATCCAAAATTTACAAGTGACATTTTCATCTTCTTTTTATGTGCTTTAACAATGTGCTCAACTCCATTTTTTTAAAAATGATATATGTTTTCATGTGTATGAAATATATATCTCCTATCATACAAATATGGACTTCCAAAAACAATACCACATATATCCAATGGAATGACATCAAGCTCTACCTCATCTATACAGTTTGCAGTAATGGAAAATCTGAGTTTACACCTTCTTGTTACATGCAACTTTGTATTTTCACATATCCATCCTAAAGGGTATCATTTTGGATGAGGTGTTGTCTCCAAGTTTAATTTCTTTACTGTATCTTCAGATATGAGGTTTTCTTGTGAACCACTATCAAAAAGTGTGTCTATTTTGGTATGTTTTGAAATCACCCTTATGTGGAAAATCTCTATTCTTTCTTTTTCATGTTGATTTTTATTGATGGAAGAATTTGAAGAACTAATGCTAGCAATGGATTCCTTACCTTTATATCCCATGGTTGTAATCTTTGTCTCATCACCAGAATATGAACCCAAATCAGGTTGGGTAGTTGCAATAGTCTTTGGCTTCCCTTTGTTGTTCAAAATTTTGGGTCTCATCTCAGGATGAAGTTTCCAACAATGGTCTTCATCATGGCCATCCTTAGAACAATTCTTTCATGTCAGTTTTTCTCCATATTTCCTCACTGAAGAATTATTCTTTCCTTTTCCCTTGAACTTTCTTGTAATGAACCTCCTCGTTACGACAACAACTCTGATAACCGATGCAATTTTTTTTTTCTAAGGTGTGTGCGCGCGTCTAAACAGGAAACATACACACTTGACTCTACGTCGCCACCCAACGACTAACAAGACGCAACACGATGATCACAACAAGAAGACATAAGACGCACGATAAGAAATTGCAAGCATTTAAACGACATATACATAAGGAAGAATCCATGACAGTAGATTTTACTATTTCTGCATAGGAAAGCAGGGCAATTAATTATAGTCCTCTGCTCTGGAGAGAGAGAAGGTAAGATAAGCTCCTGGCCGACTGCTCAGGAAGAAAATAGTAACCTGACGACGGACATGACACAAGCCAGACGAACAAAGCAAGACGACATATGACATACCACACTAACAGCATGCATTCAACGACAAGCAATGACAATAAGTAAGACTGACTACCCATCCACCCTACCCTGCAATGGTTAGGACCTCCAAGACACATAAGCAACGCTCAAGCCCAGGTTCCCATCGATTTTAACCATTTAAGGTCTCAGGGCTGGCGACTGTTCTGAGTAACATGGAGGTGTCTACATCCCTCTCAACACGAGCAGACCAAGCACACGAAAGGTTTACCAACCCAGTACCACATTAAATTAAAGAACAACACCCTTCATCTACTAACTCAGAATAATTAGTTGTGCTTAAATCAAGAACTTTTCATCATATAAGTTCATCATAAACAATAAACATTACAATTACGTTATCATGAAATAATAAACGCATTACATTTATATGTTATCCATATAAACGTAATGCGGGAATAGCAGGCTCCTTACATCTTATGTGTTATCCATCACCATAAAACTTCAATAATATTGTCATAAGAGAAAAACACCTTTTCATTCTAATTACAATAACTTTGCAAAAATAACAATCATATTGCAAGACAAGGGAAATTAAGGCGACCAATAAGGAAATTAACACATTTTATTCCAACCTCTAATACGAGCCCCAAGTCGCATGTTTAAGGTGCATGATGACATCAAGGTAATCTAAGTTAGCCCTAACACCAGTTCATTTGACACAAACTTAAGGTATAAAAGTCCCCAAGGTTCCATCTCTAACAATTTTCCTTTATAATAGAATAGCAGTGTAATTTAAACTAATAATGGCTTTCATTATTGTTAATAAAATAATCGTTGATTAACCTAATAAATTAACTTCAAAAGGGAAACATATTAGCATTGTAATCAAAACTAATAATGGCTTCTTTACAAGACATCCCAATTAAATATTCGATGATTATCATAATAAATTAAATTCAATGGGAAACATATTATGAATTGGATTTCAGAAGAATTTCAGGGCATTGTGATTTTAACTAATTATCACCTTACACTTCCGGTTACCTTAACAACACATAGTCATTATATTGACCACACAATATTTCAATAAGAAAAACGCAGAAGTACTACAATTCATACGCGATCTAACCCTAACATTCAACTCTATTTATGGGCAATATCATTACCCTTACATATCAACTAATCATTGACTTTACCTTTGTATATTAAATTAACAATTACCGTGAAGTTGCCTTTAACTAATTACTATAACAACGTACATTACAATAGCAAGATTCTGCCACTAATATGCCAGATTATATCATCAAAACGACAAATTCTAGAAACATATTTAATAATTAACTATAAAGGGGAATTATTAGATTCTGAGACAGCTACTATGGTTTCTTCAAGGCGCAAATTCTGGAAGGTAGATGGGTTAATAAGGGGCTACGTAAAAAGATGCTGGTAGTTTTCAACGGGGACTTTTACTACTCAACAAGGGAAATACGACTTATCGCAACAAGTGAAAAACTATGGACGATCAAATAAAATCGCCATCGCCCAACTCTACGTGCATTCCCAGATAGCAGCAATACCAAAATTTCAGAGTTGGGACATGGATATCCGTGGAGTGATTCGTTGTCTAAATCAAGAATTTAATAAAAATTTACGGCGGTGGGAAGGTGGGACAGTCCAGCCTGTGCCTAAACTAATGTTGCCCCTCACGCACACCCCGTTGATGGAGACAGTCTGCCTATCCATTGCAGAGGCGCTGACCCCAACGTAAGTGCGGTCTGCCTCCCAAGGTAACACTGGAAATTCCAGTACTGTGTGGCAGATGAGCTCAGAGCGACGTGCGTGTTAGGAATCAGGTAAATGCGGCTGTCAAGGATATGGGAGATCTCTCGGTCCAACAATAAACGCAGGGCGAGGGTAAGTTTGGCAACTTAGAGACAAAACTGCCCCACGATCTGGATAGATACAGAAAGAAAAAATGCTACAAGGTCGTCTGAGGTAAAAGGGATTAAAGTGTGGGTCAACCCTTCGTGAGAAGCATGAGCTGGTTGTCGCTGGGTCAGTAATTGTTGAATAACAACGCCTGGATCAAAATTTCCTGCAGAAGTTTTTTTTTGTTTTGTTTTGTTACTAGGAGAAGAAAGGGGAGCGATTTAAACAGAAAAATGCCTTCAGATCCATGAGACAACTAGACCGACTAAGTGGATAGCTTCCTACAGGTAAACACACGTAAAAATCAATTTCCAATCTGTTAGCACTCACCGGGAAGGCATGAAACGAGGGTTAAGTTGACATTCTAAACCGTCCGCTTAAATGAGACTCCCTTCCGCCACTGTACACCATGCGACTTGCAGAGGGGGTCTCAGGCAATCGATTGCAGTACGCTGAGGGAGGGGGATTCCAACATTGGCAGGACGCGATTCTAAGTAGTTGCAGGGGTGAATTTGCAAGAGGTTAACACAGTGGCTGAGGAGGAAACTCCAAGATCAAGATATGGTTAGCCGGGGCAAAAACAGGTGGAGTTCACATAAATAGCAGAGGTACAAGGAAGCGAATTAGGGCAGTGGTTGTCCAGACAATTCACCGCCTCAAGGAGCCGATACATTCTCACTTAAATTGTACTACCTGCCGATTCATTACTACATTCCAAACATGGTTCATTGCATAAAATTTCTTCAATAATTTTAATCAAACAAAAAAAATCCTCATTCATAAAATTGTGGGCATAAGCTCTAACATGGAAGCAGTACAGGTAGGTCAAACCCTTAACGTGTTTTAGACGTGAAACTTGAAACATAACATGCATTTCAGACGGGTAAAATTTCGTCAAATGTCAGTCATAACCTTCAAAAATTGAACAGACAACCATTTAGTTCTAGATTCAAGCATAAAATTTCAGTCATAATAAAATTTCCAGATACAAAAATTCAGGAGATTACTCGGACATATTAATTAATCCATTTACATCCACTATTATTACACCTACATATTTATTCATTCATTCTACACTGTCTATCATTCTACCGAAGGGCGTACCTTTGCCTAAGCGCCTACTCCCAAGGTTGTCCGCGCGCTCCGTCCAATCCTACTCGCCGACCGTCGAGACTACACCGGTACCTCCAAGCCAATCGCTAGGGGTAATTTGCTTCCCCCTTAGCCCCCCAAGCCCCAAAGGGGCCACACACAGTCTAGATGGTATGCCTAGCTTCTCAGCTCGCCTCGCAAGGCTGAGCTACCACTCCAATACAAGCTGAGAAATTACCAACTCCTCACAAGCAATCAAACCAATCACAATTCGGCAGCATAACGATACCTAACAGCCCATCCCCATTTCCCCTCATTCCCCTTTCTTTTATAGAATTTTGAGCCCCACCAACTTTTTTTTTTAAATCACATTTATTTTTAAGTTTTAAACAAAAACCCTCCAAAATTTCTCTGTCGTACAAGTGTCATTCATCCACCCACGTTTCTCCAAAATTATTTTCTTTAACTTATTAATTGTCTATGTTTCATTTATTACTTAATTTCCCTATTTTTATTAATCCCTTCTTCTTCTTTTTTAAACCAAAAAGGTAAATGCGCTAATTAATATTTTCATTTTATTTTTAAATTCATAACTTTTTATACTCCCGCACGTTAAATAATTTTATTACTTATTAGCTGTCTATGTTTCCTTTATTACTTTGTTTCCCTATTTTTATTAGTCCCTTCTTTTTTTTAAACCAAAAAGGTAAATGCGCTAATTATTTTTTTCATTTATTATTTATTTAATATCTTTTGTTCTTCCACAAGTTAGGAATTAATTTCTTCTTTGTAAAGTTTTAAAACCATTAGTTTTAATTTAAATCTTACCCTCGTCACCGCCCCAAGAATTTTATGAAGACCCAACTATTACTTAGGTGGGTTTTTGTTTAAATTATTATTTTTATTCCAGGGTCTGTTGTTAAGGTTAGACTAAAATTTACCCTAAAAGTTTTAGACTTAGTACTTAGATTCTGAACTGGGCGACATTGGGTTAGGGAAGTTGTTTAAGGAGTTCTTAAGGTGTTATTGTCTTAGGGCTATTTAGGTTTGTTTCCTTCATCCACATCAATGCGATGTTCCCTTCAGGACGCACCACCTACTCCAAGGGTTCCACTCAACTCGTTCGCTTCCTTTGCACGACGTGCCCTTCAGGATGCACCACGTGCTCCAAGGGTGCAACTCGCTTCTTGTGTTTCTTTTGTGCAGCATGCCCTTCAGGATGCACCACATGCTCCAAGGGTGCCACTCGCCAACTTGACTAATTGGTAGACATCTATAACCCCTGGAGTCAACACTCTGCCAGGTGAACTTGTGGGAGACTAAGGGCTCTAAGGAATAAGGCCCCCGCCTTATTGTGTGCCCCTTAGAATCATCATGAGCGACTGTCGCAGTCTACCCTAATGGCATCGTGGATCCTCTCGAACTAGGTAATCATTAACGTACAATTCGAGCCACGGCGGGAGTGCTAGTAGGCGGTGGCAGGGCTGCTGTCCACCCCTCTCCCTCAACCTCTCTGGAAATCGTGTGTGGCCCCTTTACTCCATATGTAAGTCTGGTCGGCAAGCTATCATCATCCTGCATCATCAACAATCGTGTCAGAACATGTCAACATCATATCATCAAATCAATGAAATATCATAGAAAATAAATCAACACAAATAGCACACTCGCTGACTCAATCCGGAGTCCAAGGGGTTCCACCAATGCCTCTGCATCCTCAAGGTGCGAAACCCTGCACTCTCAATGAAATTGAGTCAACAACACCTCTCTACATCAAGTAGTAAACACATCATGTCATCTATCAAAATGCATCATAATCAATGATAAATGGTTTAACATCATAAAAGTCCATATCACTTGCGAGAAAGTGTCCTCAAAGAATAAGTTTTCTCAGTGTGCCAGAGTGGGATGTTACATACACCCCCTCTTGTTCTAAACTTCATCCCGAAGTTTCTCAGTATAAATGCCGAAATAAAATTACCACAGTATCATAAGTGCCACAGTATCATAAGTCTATCTATCAAACAAAAATGGAAACTGTTGGTGCATATCATATGTGTCCTCCCAGGTCGTCGAGTGCAGACTATAACTGTCCCACTGGACCTTGACTTGATCTACCATTCGACGTTGTAACTATCGAACGTGATGATATAAGATGTGGACCGACTCAGCCATGAGCGCTCCCTCATTGGATACCTGCAAGGAACTCATGTCAATCACGTGTGTAGGATCACTAATATAATGTCTCAAAATAGATACATGAAAAACATTGTTCATACGCCTCAAAGAATCAGGCAAGGCTAGTCGATAGGCCATGGGCCCCTTTCTCTCCACAATCTCGAAATGTCCCACGAACCTAGGAGAGAGTTTAGCTCCCTTTCCAAACTTGATCAAACTCTTATGCAGTTTAACTCGCAAGAAGACTCGATCGCCGACCTCATAACTACGGTCGACTCGGTGCGCATCGACATAACTCTTCGGTCGA
>SNQJ01S0046961.1:0-10384 GCA_010110895.2 Picea sitchensis | reverse complement strand
CATCAACAATCGTGTCAGAACATGTCAACATCATATCATCAAATCAATGAAATATCATAGAAAATAAATCAACCCAAATAGCACACTCCCTGACTCAATCCGGAGTCCAAGGGGTTCCACCGATGCCTCTGCATCCTCAAGGTACGAAACCCTACACTCTCAATGAAACTGAGTCAACAACACCTGTCTACATCAAGTAGTAAACACATCATGTCATCTATAAAAATGAATCATAATCAAGGATAAATGGTTTAACATCATAAAAGTCCATATCACTTGTGAGCAAGTGTCCTCAAAGAATAAGTTTTCTCAGTGCGCCAGAGGGGGATGTTACATTTCTCTTTCCTTTATCTCCATTAAAGGAAGGTTTTCCTATTGACCTCTTGAGGAACATTCTTTCCTCTTTCTTCTAAATGAATAGCCTGCACATATACTTCATCTAGATTTGTAGGGTTAAACATAGGTATGGTATGTCTCCAATAACTATGCAATCTTCCAATGTATTTGAGTAAAGTATTTTGTGAAGAAAAATCTACACCCAAAACAAAATATCTTTTCCTAAACTCTTGAGTATAGCTTTGTACATTTTTCCCCTTAGCTTGTCTAAAATTTTGCAAATCCATTATAGATTTTTGCATGTATGCTAATGGATAAAATTGCCTTCTAATTGCAACAACAAAATCATTCCAAGAGGATAAAACTTTAACATGTTTCTTCATGTCCTCTTGAGTTTTGGCTTCCCACCAAATTAGTGGTGCACCTTCCAATCTAAGAGAGCCATGCTGAAATTTGGTTTCATCATATTGGATCCTTTGTATCCTACAATACACCTCTATTTGGCAAACCCAATTGTCTAACCATTTTTCATTCACCTCTCCATTGTACATAGGCAATTCGAATTTAATATCAATCTTAAGTAAGGGAGTATGTGTTGTAGTTTTACCATGTTCCTTTGGAGAAATAGGATTTGGTTCTGAAATAGTCGAGGAAGAAGAATATGGAGGTGAAGGAGGTGGAGTTCCACCATTCTCTCCATTCCCTTTTGGAGTTTTTTCCTCATGGTCTCCATCATATTGTGCAGGATTAGAACTTTCACCTTGCAATCTTGCATTCCTTTCATCAAATAACACTTTCACCATTTTAGCCATATCAAAGAAGTATTTCCTGAAGGTTTCCTCTTCTGAAGAAAGGTTCTCTTGACTTCCCATATGAGACATGTTCGGTGAATGTCTCCTTGAACCTTGAGGTGAATGTGCAATTCTCCTTATTGAGAGATGAGAACTTGGATCCACAAGCTATCCTTCTCCTTGTGTGAGCTTCAATGTTGTAAGCATCAGAAAACAACACTTACACAAGAAATCAAACCCTCAAACCTATGCTCTAATACCAACTGATCTGAAAATGAAATGGTTTGTTTTCCTTTAAATTGCAAGTGTGAAAATGGTATGTGTTTGGGTAGTTGGATCAAGTTACTAACACATAAATTTAATGATCTTTTACTTAATCATGAGCGACATATCAGACATATAAAAACCATCAATAATGAACACATAACACAACAAATGATAAAGGATTTCACCCCTCTCTTGGGCTACATATCCTAGTCCAAGTTCACTTGGATCATTTTCATTATGCTTAAAAATTTCTTTTACAATGCTCAAAATAAAAAATATATGGCTGCAATGGCTCCATAACATCCAAAAACCCCTAGATGGGCTTTTTCAACACCTGGTTTGGCCAAAAAATGAAGAAGTTACACCTCCTCGAAGTTTTCCCCTTCAAGATTGTTGTACTTGCTCACCAAATTGCACCCACTGTCTGACTAAATCGACCTCTGTGTGTTTTCCATGCCAAAACTAAACACTTGCCATGATCCCGCAAAATGGGAGAAAATGTAGGACCGTTTGTGTTAGCCCCCAATCCTCGACGGAGAACTCGGTCGTGGCCCCATGTGGCCAACGATCGAACAATTGTGCGCTCCAGTGGCTAGCTCCTCTCTCCTTGGCTCGTGGTCATGTGGTATTGAAATGTGACTGGGGCTACACACCATTGAAATTTTCGCATGTGCACCAATCGAAAAGGAAAGGGTCATATGGTATGTAGTAAGAACTAGGGGTTGGGGCTTAGCCCGGACCCTTTCATCTATCACTCAACTATTCATTGCAATTCAAATAAGTTAAAACAGACTATAGTGTTAAGTAACACCCATAAGTAGGCTTGTATCCCAGCATTGCCAAATATTTTATGTGCCATCCAGAGGCCAGGGGTTCGACCTCCTCCAACTTCACTCATTTTGCACACTAGAGGGGTGCCACATGGAAGCCCACGATTAGGCCACATGGAACCATACAACTTGCCAACATATATGACATGTGTCGCAACCTTATTCATCCAACTGTCTTCCAACACCTTCCCAATCATCATTCCAACTCATCTACCATGCCATTGTATGGCCGTACACACTATATGGTAAGATGCCACATGAATACTGTACGGACTCTATGGACTGCACAGTCAACAAAATTTTGCATGTTTGAAAAAATGAACAGAACATGTTATCTCACTCATGCAACATCTGTTTGAACCCGTTCAAGTTGCGTTGGGATCATGAGGACTAGGCCTATGTACGTGTCCATTTTGAAGCGATTCCAAGAAGTTTTAGTTTTGAGAAAAAAATGATCCGCTAGATCAGAAGGCTATGAAGGCCCTCCTGCTTTTATTTCAGTTATGGCTCTATCATCTATATCAGTCATAGAAACCCTTTTCCCTTTTCTAACCTCTAAACACACAGTCCTCTCCACAGGAGTAGGGATTTGTATCTTGGACTATGGAGTGGGGGAAACATTTAGCTGAAACTATGTTGAAGTGAGGAATGTTTCCCAATCAATGTTTTTATTTCTCAAATCTTCCATCACCAACATTTTAATAAGGCCAGAGTGAAATACACTTCTATATCCTTTGTTATATTTGGCTTGAACTTTGTCATCCATCTTACCAATTCTTTTGAAGAGGTAAAAGGGAGGTTCATTGCTTCTTTCCCTCTCAAGTGAAATAACAACCTGATGTGATATTGATATACCATGTTACATCTCCCCTCATAGGTAAAATAACTTTATATAACATTCAACATCTTATCAAAACCATGAAGCATGTGACTTGTAGTTACCCCTTTGGACAAGTTGTCTCCCTAACACTCTAGCTTAAGGAATTCCCTAGAAAAGGAAGCATTTAATGGCATTGCCTTAAACCACTTTTCTGCAATGTTAGGTATCTATGTTGCAACAGAGATTCACAGTTCTGAAACTTCAAATTATAACATCCCCACCTTGGTTTTGGTCCTATTGAAGTTGAGTGAAAAATATCTCGCTACCTCTTGATGACCCCTCTGCATCTTTTGATAGAAATTGAGGCAATCTACCCTCTAGAAAGCTTCCCTGATCAAAGTCTTGGAGTCAATGAGTTGCATGTCATAGGGCTCTGTCCTTACAATCTCCCCTCCCTTGTGAGTTTCTTATGTTGTTGGCTATCCATAATTGTTGATGGTAGTATGGATTTATGTGAGTTTTAATATCATCTAAATTTGTGAAGGAAAGGAAAATAAAAAATAAGGGTTTAATGATAAAACTATTTTCAGTAGGCTAGCCTTGTACAAGGATCTATACACTTATTTTTATACACATGAAGTATAATAGAATACACTCTTTCAACAAGAAAAATAAGGAATAGAAACTGAGAATTATAATCAGAGGGAGACAGGATAAATCTCTGCTAAAGAGGGTTTTATCAGCATAAAATCGGTTAATATCATTAATATTGATTTCAAATTTAAACCTACTTCATTCAGATGATCAAACACACTTTTAAAAATTGAGAGGGGTGTAGATTCACTCTTTTAATAATGAAATGTAAAGGGTTAAGAAGACATAGACTTCAATAATGCTGGAACAGAGGGTTCACAACACACTGTTCACGATGCCTGATTAGCTAGTTCTCAACGCTATGGGGAAATCAATGAGGTAGGTAGTTTCTAAGAAATTTGAAAAGGTATATGAATTAAAAGGCATTCAGGGATGATGGACAAGGCTAAAAACACCATTTAGGTGAATTTAGAAAACTGCTAGCAAAGAATTTTACAGTTTGCAGTGCCAAGAGATAAACTAGCCAGAAACATCTCTTCACCTTAAAACATCACGATAACCCTCATGGAGTACCTATTAGACTTGATATTGATGCAAATGTCTATGGATTTGAACAACGATTTATGCAAGATATCAAACCTCCAACCCTCCTCTTCAGCCAGTTCGTAGTGGCGATTCGTAGCGCATGTCTACCGGTTCACAACAACTGATTGAAACATGAATTACATAGTTTGAGGAGGTTGTTAGAAGATCTGAAGACACGATCCCTAAAAATTTGGTTCAAATATGGTGTTGAAAACAATTAAATCTCCTCTGTCACAGTTATTTAATTTGCAATGATGACAAATGAAATCATGATCTACTTAGAGTATGTTGTGAACTCTCCTAGTCAGTTGGAAGTGCATACAGTCGAATCTCACTTGAGACTTAAATGGATAAATGATAACACAAGGAATATTGTGTACAACATGGAGGTGTGACATGTCAAGGTGATGATGAAAAATTCAAAGATGTGACTCATGAGGTTTTATTCACCTTGTCATGATAACAAAATGCATAACCCAAAGACTCTAGACCAAGGCAAGACTAACTTTAGCTTATTCAAATCAATCTTTAAGTGATGACTATAACAGGAAGACATGAAAAACTATGACTTTTGTAACTCTATGACTCAAAAAACATAACTCAAATGATTTTTTGACCCTTACAATTCTATGTGTTAACAAAATGATTAATCAAAAATTTGTAAAGAAAAAAATTAATTAAAATATATGCATATCAATGCATTGCATTCTTATGAACTCACTAGACGTTGCAAGCCATAATATAGAAAACATTATGTTTTGAGGAGTCATATGCATCGATGCACATGAATTATAATAAATCATCGGTACAAACTATTGAGAAAAAAAACTAATATGTAAACAACATAATGTACAATAATATTTATTGTTTCAAAATTGTATGGTTCTCATGTTTTGAAATATACATTGGGGCATTAAATATAATGTATGCACCAGTGAATTTATTTTATTATACACATCGATGATCTAAATATAATGTACACATTGATGCTTTTAGTATAATATATGTATCGGTACTTAGTAAAAATGATGGCACCGACATCTCATCTCGATTATTTGAAATTTCACTACCCTTCGATGCACATGGTAAAAAAAACACTAGTATGTACACATGGTAAAAAAAACACTAGTATGTACACATGGTATCCACTCAATGAACCTATGAAATAGGATATTTGTTCATGGCATATTAAATACTATAGTTAATTTCAGTAGACATTGATAAATACCTCCCCAAATCCTTTTGTTTAACCCTCCTCCCAATACATTTTTCCATTAAAAAAAAACCATTTTTACTAGATATTCTTTATTTTTACCAAATACCATTTTTATAACCCCCAAGAACTATAAAACTCATCGTACCCTACATTCCCCACAAATACCTACAATATATTGACTCTATTTTTCATAATTAAAAAAAAAAACCTTTATGAATGAACATGATAAGATATTGGTTAATAAGGTGAAGCTCATGTGAGCACATGCTAATTAAACAAGCACCTGGGTGGACATTATATAAAATGCATCAAGGCTCAGGATAACTTAAATCCTCTTGTGCATATTATAAATTAAATACACTGAGTCATACAAAAACTAAAAAAAACCATTGATTCATACACAAACAATATGGAACCAGTGCATCAAAATTATAAGAGCATCACCGATGCATTTTGACAATAAAAGAACAAAAAACCCTCTGCTACAACCTCCACCCATCCATTTTTTTTAGTTATTTGGAACATCTACTAAAACGTCCACTAAAACCTTTGTAGACATTACAATAGCTTGTGGCAAAGGTTTCTTTGATAAATATTCCATGTTTTGTGAAACTAAAAACCTCTGTAAAAACCTCCACTATAAGGTGTTCTTCTTGTAGTCTTATTCAACAACTAATAGTTTGTGTATGGAGGTTCTAGAGAAAAATTACAACGACGCACCAATAATCTTCACTATAAGTAGCATCACCAAAATTGAGAACATAATGTTGCCTTCATTGACTAGAAGTTGAATTCACCTTGCTAAATGGTTAGAATGGAACAATAGAATCCATTTAAACTTGATATTGAGGGTAGATGTAGTAACTATCCTCTACATCTAATACACATCCAATGAACAATATAGTAGCTACCCACATGCATGTTATTGTGCACAATCTACATCTAATGCATAGTAAAAAATCATTATATTGGTATTGTGCCCAATGCATAAAGCAAGTGTGAAAATATAGGATTGAGTCAAACCACAAGTAGAAGTTATACTCATGATTTCAAAATCCTTGAGAAAAGACATTATTTTGAATAATATAGGGATCTTTGGGGAGGTTGTCCAGAAATTCAAATTACAAATTTATTTATGCTTGTAGACTTCAAAGAATAGCTACAACAAGGGGAATTATTGTAACACCATATTATCACATAATAGGAGAGCATATATTTATGTCCTTCAAAGTCAATGGAGGTAAACAAATAGCGTTATTGGTGTCTAGTTAATTAATTGTATATTCATAATAGGAGATAATTGAACTTACAAATTTTCAATGTAACAACTTGATTTGGATATAAATATATAGAGGTATTGAACGAATAGACATGAACTCCCAAGGATATCATTATCTTCTAAGTAGGTATTTTGTCACCATTTGTATATTTTGAAAATTAGGTATGTTTCTTAAGTCCCTATAGATTGTCTAGTGAGGAAAATCATGAACTAGGCCCTAAATGATGCTTGTAGGTATCCATGGATAATAGCAATGACTCAAACCAGCATACACAGCCTCTTAATAATATTCTACTCATATAACAATAGTAACCGTGATCTAGGGCCCATTACTTGGTCCATACTCTTTGCTGAGAATTTTTAGGAACTAATTCCTTGGCTCCTACTCCTAAATAATATCAACCAAAACACATGAAATACAAAATTTATGGTCATTGCAGTGATGGTTTAGGAACTCATGTACTCCCCACAAGATATAAAATAAACTATTTATGTCTAATACTTTGTTTTTTCCTTTGAAAAGTCCCATAAGGCCACAAGAACCATCCATTCTACACTAAATGCAAAAATTGTGCATCTATACCACATAAAAGGGACTAATTTCCTCTACAATGCATTTAGGATAGTCTAGGGTCATGTGTATGAGCCATGATCCCTAGAAGAAACTCTTAGGACATATGCATCTAAGTCTTGGTCTTAAACCATGGCCTAGACCATATGACCCATATTTTATAATAAAAAAATGTGAAACTAAAAACCATATCTTAATTGTAGTTAAAAGGTTATATCCTCACAAGAACCCTACGGAGGTTTAGGGCCTTGATCATGGCGTATGAATTGTATAGAAAATTATTAGTTCTTATGTTTATATATAACATATATATAAACATTGTCATGGGATGAAACCCTCTACCTCTTAATATCTATGTCTCTATTGTCAAACATAAATCATGATTTAACCTAGAGGATCCATAAAAAAAATTGTCAACTTGAACGTGTCGGTCAACAATTCCATTTTTTGTTCGTTTATGTATTGATTTTTTTTTTATATGTTGATTCGTGTCCCATAACCCTTTGAAACAATTATTTGAACCAAAGTTCGTAGTTTTTCATCACCAAGCTTTAATTCTAGAGATAAGGAAAATACATGGTACACTAATCCCCATAGCATTTCCCATATCTCACTTGCATGTAAAATATTCCATGTATATATTGCTTGCGATGATTTAATTCTATGTAGCTAGGTTGCGAGTCCTAAAAGTAAATGTTATGGACTAATTGGTTGTGTTTTAATAAAAGTAAATGTTATAGACTAATTGATTGTGTTTTATCCTCTAAACCATGTTGTAAACAATGAGAGTCGTCGATAGAAATTTGAAATGTCTTGCACCAGGTATTTAAATATTATTTCCCTCACACAACTCAATGAAAAAGAGGGATAACGGAATATTAAGTTTTATCAAAATTAGATCTTTGAGAAATTTTTTGAAAATATTGTAATAAGAATGAAAATTTTCATTTCATTTTAATGTTTTTTTTTGGAAATGTTGGAAGTGAAAATGAACAATTGTGATAATTGGTCTTTTAAAGGTCATTAAAACAATGAAGATTGTAATGAAGAAGAAAATGAAGGAGAAAACAATGAAGGAAGGTTGTAGTGAAGAGGGAAATGAAGGAGAGACAAGGAGAATTGAGGGATAACATTAAAAAAAATTAATTCTTAAAGAAGACAACCTTCTTAAAGTTCAGTGGATGAAGGAGTAAAGGAGCCTTTCCAAGCTAAGTGAAATTATGTTTGAAACATGGTAATTTAGAAATTTTTTTTATGGTAGTGAGTAACAATATATAGTTTTTATATAGCTCGATCCTATATAATATTCTCATGAGACTAATAAAATATCAAATAAATGTTGGGTTTCTAGGGTAATTTGTTGTCTTTGTGGTTTAATGTTGTGTGAATGAGTGTCACTATGTTCATGTCTAGTTTGGGAAATTTCTTGTTCTTTCAAATTGCACTACACAATGTCCTGCCTTGTTGGGTGGATTGTTCTTAGCTAGGGCTCATTCCTATTAATAAATATAAGGTTTTTAGGTCAAGTTTTTTCTATTTTTCTTTTTAGAGCAGTTGTGTTAACTCTAGATGCCCTCTTGTTGGATGGACATGTCATTAAAATGACAACTCTAGATGGCCTCTTGTTGGATGCACATGTCATTAAAATTATGATTACTTTGAATTGTATCTTATGAGATGCTTATATGGAAAGAATAAGTTGAAGGAGCAATATATAGCTCATTATAATAAAAAATAATAATAATACCGAAAATGAATAGAATTGAAAGACTTTCAGAGAAAACAACTCAGAATCTTGATCATCCATTCCTAAGCCCAACCTTCATCTCCATTCTTGATGTCCTCTATAGAGAGAAGATGGTACCACAAGTCTCTTCTTTCTTCACGCCCAACCTTCACCTCCATTCTTGATGTTGTCTATCCCCCTACAAGTGTGTATTCATATTGCTTTTATAGTAGTGTGAATTTGTTTTCTTTCTCCTTAATCTTAGGCTTCAAATCCTCTATATCACCTACCATCAAAACCATAAGATGTTTTAAAACAAAAATGATCTTATAAAATCAAATTTAATAAAAACATAATCTAATGAACATTTAAAACTAAATAAAACTAAATTACCATTATATCAATAACACTCAAAAAAAATCATAATCAAATCAAATTAAACTAAATTATGAAAAAAACTTAAAACAAAAGTAAATTAAAACGAAACTTTAACTCATGAAGAAAGATAAAAAGTAAACTAAAAATGAAATACGACTAAATTGAGATAAAATAACAAATAAATGAAATTAAACTAAACAATTCTAAACCAGCGTATTCTTAATCAGGCGTTGTTAACCAGCACTATTTTAACCAGTACTGTAGCCTAAACTCTGTGATCTGGCAGAGTAATGTAATGTGGCAAATTTGGTGCCGATCTGATTGCTGCATTTTCATTGATTTGGTGTTGTATTGGCTCGGTGAAAATTCATTTCCAATAAGCGTTTTACCTCAGTATTTCCCCGCCAACAAAGGTTAACTTTTCAACTCCACGCTCTCTTTTATTGTTATACCTGTTAGAAATAGTAATTACTCACTACATGCAAGGCTTTTCTCCTTTTACCAGAGTTAGAGTTTTATTCTATTTTAGACTGCATGCTTTTACGCATGACTGTAAACCATTGTAAATCTATACATTCGTGTGAATAGTTAGATGGCTATAGTATCAAGCCCTTTCACTTTCTGCGTGTATATTTCGATTCTTTATGCTCTGCATATTCCATCATGGTATCAGAGCGCTGAGGGAGAGTGCGCCCAGATTGGATCGAGTATTTCCTATCGAGAAGGAAAGAGCCGATCATTCTCAAGAGAGGCAGATCACGTCTGCGTGAGAGGGCGTGGAGCATCGGTTGTTGCGCTGCGTTGTTGGATGGTCGCACTGAGATCACTGTTGGTGCTTCTGGAGCGCACGAAGCCCGAGAGGCAGATCACTGTGAGGAAGAGAGGTGCGCGACCTGCATGGTGTGGAGAACCTGGGTGGAGTTGAGCGTAGAGTCACGGGAGTGAGAGCCGCGGGAGTGAGGTGCGAACATTGTAGACGTTCGCAGGTCTC